>JAWQEG010004714.1:15000-60000 GCA_033782935.1 Petrolisthes cinctipes | reverse complement strand
ATTGGAATTAATAATCTACTACTATCTATAAAGGAACACAGTCTCTTTGTTACATCGGTGACGAAAATACTCAGACAATTAAAAACCCGTTTATTTTTATCAACCTATTATATGAATACAAAACAATACAAAGATAATTTATGTTCCCCCCCTCCCTTGCTAATATCTCCTACTCCCCGTTCTGTCAACTAGGACAGGAACAATTCCTTGTCTCGCCAGTTGACAGAGCTAAGTACATATAAAAAAAAATATTACATGAAGTGTCCCCCCTCCCTTAATACCCCAATAATCCCTAATAATAAATTTTGCACAACAAGGCCGAAATATAGTTAATACAATAAAAAAAATCACATCCTAATCTCAATACTATAATAATGAAAAGATAAAATTGCCAGCAAATGTTCTGAATTTTCTGTGGTACCACGTGGGTCACTTTACACCAAGGGAGAATGCTATAATGGCTGTCACCCAGTAGACGAGATCAGAATCAGGAAGAAATACTGAAGGCTACTCCCTCCTCACTTCTCCCTTAAGCCAAGTAGTGACCACTCTCATCTCAATTTCTGGCAAATCCATCAGTTCTACCCTTACTGGTGTATATAATTACATAACATGATTTAAACATATTAGTGAGCTCAAATACATTGCCTTCTCCCTTGTTTAAAGTTTGATATTACTGTAATTTACATATTCAAGGCATGTATTGTTCCGCCAACAAGAAAATGTACTGTCCCGACTTTAGTTCCTAACTAATCTAATTAATTTTCTAAGTAAGTTACAATTAAATTGCAGGTAACAGTATAGGAATGTTAGCTTCGTAATTATACATTATAATTATAAATGCAGGTTATTCCCTGTCTCCAATAAATTATTTTACATTCACCTCTTAAATCACCAAGTATTTCTCTATCCCTATCAATCTACCTAAGTTTCAATTATTCCTCTCTTTAACCTATTTACCTAACTATAATCATTATTTCTATTATTCATCTATAACCTCTAACTATAAACATTATTTCTACTTTTTCTCATATTAACATTTTGTGTTGAAGAAGCCCACCACCGAGATTATTCGTCAGTGATAATCTCAGCCTGGCTATTCCCTACAATCTTACATTAAAAGCCTATTCTAATACATATAAATATATAATACCCGTAAATATCCTAAATAAGAATACATATAAAAATAGGGGTGTTACACACGTCCCACCTTCCTTAGCTGGAACTTACCGTGAAAATTAATTTTATCTATTTCCCCTTAAATTTTAGTTCAATTCCCCCTTTTACTCTTTACATACATTCCTCTTATCACTATATATCACTACACCTTACTGAACAATATCAGACACTATTCATCCTAACTTGTTAGTCAGTGTTAATACACTGCCAATTTTTTCTCCTCCAGTCTTTAGACTGTATTTCCTTCCCGCAGGAAAGAATTTTCTACCTTACCTCACATTAAATACAATAGATATTATTGACACATCGTCCCAGTCAGAATCCTTTGTCAAGTTCCATAACCCCGGGAGAACTTCAATAAGGTTCTACCGTCACTAAACCCACCTGCGATTATCCCAAACATGATCCGAGTCTTCATACATTCTATTAATTCATTCTTTTATCATTCACTCCTCCATTCAAACCTCAGACTCTGCAAGGCATGATAACCCAGAATGCAGTAAGTGATACAGGGGCCCTGACAACGGCCCTGACTGTATACTGGAAGAGCCCTATGGAAATGGAGGGGTGTATATCTACTCCCCACCATCACCTCCTCTTCCCATTAAAACTAAGTGTTACTTAACACCCACAACTACACAAAAAAATAGCTCTTTTGATGAATGGTGCCCTCTTTTGACTTCAGGTCATAGGGAACCATGACATTTACCAACTTTTTATTTTCAACTTTTGCCCTATTTTTCCCTACTTTGAATTTCCACAGTTATATTTTCTAATTTTAAATTTTTGTTTTCTCCCCCTTTTTCTTATTTTTCTAAATTTCCTCCAGAAGCCTTCTGGGAGGTCGTCTCTGTCGTGGAGGAAGTACCATATCCTCCTCCTCATCTTGTCCATCACCTTCTTCCACTTCCTCTAGTTGCACTATTAGGTCATTTCGGCTCACATAGGGCTTGATTTTTTCTGCAGCCCTCTGGATGTTTTTCCCAGTAAATGGGTCCTCTAATACGTACACTAATCCATTTCTTATCAATTCTATTACTTTATATGGGCCCTTCCATTTCTGGTTTAGTTTAGCACAGGTACCTGGTATTATTGTTTCCTGTTTTACCCACACTAGTGCTCCTCGTTCTACCTTTTCATTTTTTCTATGCCTATTGGCTACCGCCCGATACCTCCTAAGTGATACCGTCCTTGCTTCTTGTATTAGTCGTTTCATTCTCCCTGTGTTGTCATTATCAGATGGAAAATTTAGTAGCGGTGCTGAGATGTTGCGGGGCTGATGTCTCCCGAAGAATGCCACATAAGGCGTCACCCTGGTACTACTGTGGACGGCTGAGTTCATCACAGACTGACATTCGGCCAGCATGGAAGGCCAACGTTGTGGATAGCCCTCACACAGCTGGGCCAACACCGTCTTCAGGGTCCGGTGCATCCTTTCGATCATCCCGTTGGACTGGGGATGATAAAGGCGTGGAGAATAGTAGTTCCACTCCATGCTGGTCTGCCCAGGTCCGCATTTCTTGGCCGGTAAACTCCCTGGCGTTGTCACACAGCAACGATCTAGGGCCGCCAAAGTCTGTAACAAACTGGGTGAGCCTAGCAACAATTCCCTTGGCGTGTTTACTTTTTAGGGGGTAAAACTTGGTGTACCTTGAAAAATGGTCTATTATAGTTAGAATATATCTGTTACCATCTGCTCCAGAGGTCATATCAGTCAAATCTATGGCAATTCTTTCTAAGGGTTGTATGATGGTGGGCAGTTCGTGATATTGCTGGGACAGACCCTTGTTATACTTATATTGCTGGCAATTTAGACATTGTTTAATATATTTCACTACATCAGACCGTAATGTTGGCCAATAATATAACTCTTCTGCTTTCTTAATAGTTTTGAATTGTCCAAAATGTCCTGACTGATCATGAGCTAGTTCTAATGCTACCTTTACTAATGTTTTAGGTACAACTACAGTATAATAATAACTCTCATCTTCAAAAGTTTTCACATAATGGAGGATTCCCTCATTTACCTCGAACTGGTCTAAAGTGGCTCGGGCTATTTTCCGCCTGGGCACCTGGCCTCCCTCAAAATAGTCAATCAATTCCTTCCATCATTTCTTTGTGCCTGCATAAATGCTTCCTTTGTCAACCCCAACCATGTAAATACCGGTGGGCGTGATATTACTTGTACTGGCCTAGATAATTGGTCTGCCACTACGTTGTCCTTCCCCTTTACATATCTTATTTGGAAATTATATTCCCTCATCTCCAACATCCATCTTGTGACCCTTGGTGACTTTGTTCTACGTCGGAAAATACTGGTTAGTGGTTGATGATCTGTTTGAATTACGAATATTGTTCCCCACAAATAATGGTGATAATGGCGACACGCCAATACCACTGCCATTGCTTCCTTGTCCGTGACACTATATCTTTTCTCACAAGAATTTAATTTCTTGGAAAAATAACCCAACGGTCGGACTGTCTGGTCTACTTGTACCTGATGTAGGACCGCTCCTACATACTCATCACTAGCATCTGTAACTAACACTAGAGGTAATTCGGGTTGATATTTACCTAGAATGGGAGGTGTCATTAATTTTTCCTTTAGTATTTCGAAGGCTTCCTGACACTTATCACTCCACTGAAAAACAGTGTTAGCCCTCGTAAGATTTGTTAAGGGTGTAGCAATTTTGGAAAAATTTGGTACAAAGCTCCTGTAAAATCCACACATTCCGATGAAACGCCTGACTTCCTTTACATTCCTTGGTGGTAACTGTTTACTTATGGCCTCCAAATTCTTAGGATCTGGCAAACTACCATTCTTTGATACCTTATGTCCCAGAAACTTTACCTCTCTTTTGACAAAATCACACTTGGTAAGGTTTAGTTTTACACCCTGTTCACTGAATAATTGGAATAATTTTCTAAGGCGTTGCATTAACTGTGAGAAATCATCAGCCCATATAATAACATCATCTAAGTAATTTTTAACCCATCCCTCACGTAACAATGGTGTTAATAGCTCAGCCATTTTGCGAGAAAAGATGGCTGGTGCACAACTCAGTCCAAAGGGTAACCTTCGGAAACGGTACAATGATACCCCATCCGAAAAGGTGGTTAAGTTCCGACTTTTTTCATTCAACTCTATTTGAAAATAGGCATCCTTTAAATCTAATGTTATATAAAATTGATGCCCGGCTGCATGTCCCACTAAATCATCTAATCTAGGTAGTGGAAACACATCCATTGACAAGTGTTCATTAACCCTTCTAAAGTCTAGACACATTCGTTTGCTACCATCCGGTTTGTTAACAAGCACTATAGGTGATAACCACGCTGCACTGGAGGGTTCGATCACTCCTCGTTCTTCCATCTCACTTAACATTTTACCAATTGTTTCTTTTGCGTGTTCGGGATATCGATACATTGGGGATCTACAAGGGTTCGGATTTGATACTTCTATGTTGGCTGGTTCTCCTTCAATCTTCCCAAGCTCTTTATCACTAAGCATAAATAATTTATCATGGTCTAGGACAACTCGTGTTAGCTCCCATAATTGTTCTTCATCAAGATGTTTCCAATTTTGTTTGTTAATTAACAGTTGCAATCTTTCTTGTCTTGTACCTTGCTCTTTTATTTTATCATGGTGTGGCATCAATTCATTGGCTATTGTTACTATGTTTACCGGGGATTTAAGCTCAATATCAATTGATGAATCATCCTCGATAAGTGCTACTATGGTATTTTTCTTTACCAACCTCGATATTTTGGTGGTATTATCTAGGGTGATGGGAACAGTTCCTTCCGCATCTACCGTTACTAACAAAGGAGAAGTTTGTGATGAGCAATTTCTGTGGGGCCTAATCAGTAGTGTTGTACCCGGTGACTCACTCACTTCTGTACGTATGACCTTGGCTTGGTACGGTTCCAACTTTACATTATCTTTTACATGTACCTTTCTTCGATTACTATCAAGAATTTGAGCTTTAGTATGCTCTCTTATTTGTTGAATAGTCTGTCGAAACAACCTTATATGATTCACCTGATACGGAGCACCTCCCCAAATCATTTCCTTATCCTTACAATTCCAAGTTAAGCTTGATTTACTGATTATCTCACAACCCAGCAAAATTTCCCTGTCTAAATATGCATCTGGTACTACCGTTACCCACTGACTACTTACTCCCTGATCTCCCACATGGACTTCAATCTGCACCATACCTAGTACCTTAAGATGTTTTCCAGTAATCCCAACTGGATTAGTTTTACCCTTGGTTGTATCTATTTGTAACCCTAGCCGTTTAACAGCACTTTTCTTTATTAAAGTTATGACACTTCCGATGTCAATAATAGCTGCACACACCTTACCATACACTATAATATTAATGACAGGTGACAATTCTTCCCTTGTTCCTGTTAGATTTCGGGTTTGATGATAATTAGAATAACCAGCACCATTATGTGGTGGAGGGCCATACCGCGTAAAACCGGGTCTATATGTGGCTTTCCCAGGACATGTGGGACTATTACTCCAACCAGGATGCAAACAATTAAAACATTTACCTTTTTCTGGCTTGCTCCAACAATCTTTATAGTCATGAGTGTTCTTTTTACAAAAAGCGCAATACTTAGAAGTTTGGGATTTGCCCCCTGATGACAACTTTTCCATATTTCGCTTTAACTCCTCTACCATCTTAGCCAATTGTACTACTTCATGTTCTACTGTACTTTTCTCTGTATCTTTGTTAGGTTCATTTGCCATTTGCATATCTGCCTGTGGCAATATCTTAATTGGTTCTCGTTTTTGCATCATTAACATTCTTTCATTTTCTACTCTTTCAAGGAAATCCTTTAGTAGAATATGATTATCCATGAAAGATTCTAGCCTATCCCTATTATTTCGAGGAAAACCTAGTAACAACTTTCGTTTAATCATTCTATCCTTTTCTGGTAACTGTTGACCTTGAAATCTACCCTGTATTGCTGCATAATGACACTTATATTGATGGGCAAAGGTTTGCGGATTTTCTATCCAATCATACTGAAATTTATCACTTTGTCTCCAAGCTTGATCAAAATTTAATTCCACTTTAAATTCTCTCGTAAAATAAGTTTTCAGATCACCCCATGTAAATATTTCTCCCCTTTTCTGGGCAGTATGTATTAGGACTGCTAAATCATTGTCTACTCGGGACTTCGCTACTTCCACACGAGTATAAGAATCTTCTGTGCACCTTTCAACTGCCTCAAAGAACATTTGTAAACGAGCCGAGGAATCCAAGCTTTGCAATGTATCCAATTCAAGTTTAGTGATATCACGGGGTTTAACTAATGGTGGGAGTAATGCTCCTTGCGGGGTTTGATACATTTGGATTATAGGTTACGGTTGTTAATGGAGGGTGTAATACAGGGGTTGTATTTGGATTATAGGTTACGGTTGTTAATGGAGGGTGTAATACAGGGGTTGTATTTGGATTATAGGTTACGGTTGTTAATGGAGGGTGTAATACAGGGGTTGTATTTGGATTATAGGTTACGGTTGTTAATGGAGGGTGTAATACAGGGGTTGTATTTGGATTATAGGTTACGGTTGTTAATGGAGGGTGTACTACAGGGGTTGTATTTGGATTATAGGTTACGGTTGTTAATGGAGGGTGTAATACAGGGGTTGTATTTGGATTATAGGTTACGGTTGTTAATGGAGGGTGTAATACAGGGGTTGTATTTGGATTATAGGTTACGGTTGTTAATGGAGGGTGTAATACAGGGGTTGTATTTGGATTATAGGTTACGGTTGTTAATGGAGGGTGTAATACAGGGGTTGTATTTGGATTATAGGTTACGGTTGTTAATGGAGGGTGTAATACAGGGGTTGTATTTGGATTATAGGTTACGGTTGTTAATGGAGGGTGTAATACAGGGGTTGTATTTGGATTATAGGTTACGGTTGTTAATGGAGGGTGTACTACAGGGGTTGTATTTGGATTATAGGTTACGGTTGTTAATGGAGGGTGTAATACAGGGGTTGTATTTGGATTATAGGTTACGGTTGTTAATGGAGGGTGTAATACAGGGGTTGTATTTGGGCAAAAAGTTACGGGTGGTAGATGATAATCTTGTGTTGGTGGCTAAAAAAACTGAGTATTTATTCTATGATGAACTGGGGATAACTGAGTAGGGGACAGGCTTGTGGTGGGGCTTAGGGGGGTGCGGGAGTAGGGGACAGGCTTGTGGTGGGGCTTAGGGGGATGCGGGAGTAGGGGACAGGCTTGTGGTGGGGCTTAGGAAGGTGCGGGAGTAGGGGACAGGCTTGTGGGGGGGTGAAGGGGTACGGGGTCAGGCTTGGGGGGAGGGCTAGGGGGGTGCGGGAGTAGGGGACAGGCTTGTGGTGGGGCTTAGGAGGGTGCGGGAATAGGGGACTGGCTTTCTACGCACCCCAAGCCTGTCCCCTTATTCCTGCACCCCCCCCAAGCCTGTCCTATTCTCGCACCCCCCAAACCCACTCCAAGCCTGTCCCCCTATTCCCGCACCCCCCAAGCCTGTCCCCCCATTCCCGCACCCCCCCAAACCCACCCCAAGCCTGTCTCCCTAATCCCGCACCCCCCAAACCCACCCCAAGCCTGTCCCCCTATTCCCGCACCACCCAAACCCACCCCAAGCCTGTCCCCCTATTCCCGCACCCCCCCAAACCCACCCCAAGCCGGTCCCCCTATTCCCGCACCCCCCAAACCCACCCCAAGCCTGTCCCGCTATTCCCGCACCCCCCAAACCCACCCCAAGCCTGTCCCACCCACCTTACCTAGACCGCATCAGACTACCGGGACCTAACCTGGGCAAACTACCGGGACCTAACCTGGGCAAGCTACCGGGAAATACCGTGGTAAAGTACAGGAAATGACCGGGGCAAAATACTGGGACCTCGCCGGATCTGTCTGGCAACACTGCTACAAAACGGTAATTCTTTCAATAAATACAAAAAAAAAAAAAAAAAAAGTGGAAATAATCACGTCTATTTACCTCATGACAGAATTCTCTCAAACTCCGACGTCAAAACACTAATATGGATTTTCACATGTTTTTTTTTTCTTCAAATTATGAAGATTGGAAGTAGCTTAGGAGTGAAAGCTAGCTCACTTTAATTAAGAGAAAGAGAGAGAGAGAGAAAGGAGGGGGGGGGGAAGAGAGAAAGAGAAATAAAGTAAAAGAGAGAAAGAGAAGTAAAATAAATGAAGGAAAAAAGAGAGAAAAAGAAAGAGGGGAGAACGAGATATAAAATAAAATAAAAAAATAAAATAGAGAAAGAATAAACGAAAAGAAGAAATAAAAGAGAAAAAGAAAGAAAAAGAGAGAGAGGGGGAAAGATAAATAAAATAAAAGAAAGAAGGAAAAAAGAGAAAAAGGAATAAAATAAATGAAAAAAAGGAAAACAGAGAAATAAAAGAAAAAAATAAGGAAAAAAATAAATAGAAATAAAAGAAAAGAAAGAAAGAAGGAAAAAGGAAGATAAAGTAATACAATAAAAGAAGGAAAAAAGAGAGAAAGAGAAAGAAAACAGAAGAAATTTTTAAAAAAGATAAAAACGAGAGAAAATAAGAGAGAGATATTCACCCTACAACCTTCAACACAACACTGACCACCAACTCCCTCCATTCCAAAGTTCAGAGTTCCATATTATTGGAGTCGAACCAACCAACTCAGATTTCGAAACGTCTGAAGCTTCGAATCGCGACAATTGAAACTTAATTACTCCCTTTAAGTTGGTATTCGACTCGTGTGAAGCTTCGAATCTCAACAATTGAAACTTAATTACTCCCTTCAACTCAGATTTCGAAACGTTTGAAGCTTCGAATATCAACATTTGAAGCTTAATTACTACCTTCAACTTGAGATTCGAAACTTTTCATAACACACTCATTCACTCACACTTCCTAACTCTTTGTATTTTATTTCCTAGATTCAATGCATCATATTTTCAAAACACACTCACTCACACTTCCTTATTTTTTATATTATATTTCCTAGATTTTCATAACACACTCAGTCAATCACACTTCCTAACTCTTTGTATTTTATTTCCTAGATTCAATGTATCATATTTTTACAACACACTCACTCACTCACACTTCTTATATACAACTCTTTCTGTGGTTATACCATACACTAGTATTTTGGCTGCAAAAATCAATATATTTCATTACTTCATTTTAATTCCTCAAATATTTGCATAAAAGAAGGACACAAAAAAATATACCAATAAGCTTTCAAAAATTACAATTAAAACTAAGCACTTCCATACCACCCAGTGAACACACAGGTATTCAGTGTGTGTGTGTGTATGTGTGTGTAGCCTACTGTAACATCAAGATTCTTCCTCAGATATTGTTTCCTTAACGTGATTAATCTTATGTATTTTGTATAATTAGCTAGAACGATTTTTTTTTTTTTTTTTTTTTTTTTTGTGAATATTCATTTTGATAGTGACTCGTCCTGAAGCTCAGTGTTTTCCTCAAACTCATTCTTCATTCCTTCAGTCATTCTGCCGTGTGTGATCTGATTAAAATGGCGTTGCTTTTCAGATATTATTTATTACTTCACATTAAATAAAATCGACATTGTTGTGTAGGCCGAGAGTTTGATAATGAGATAACACCGTATTTGTATGACAATGGCATGCAGTGAAATTTAATTTTTATATCAATATGCAGTAATTACAGTCCCCTATGTATCCATGCTTTGGCTGATTAACATTAACAAAAGTAAGGTAAGATTAACATGAAAATGAGCATTTTTTTTTTTTTTTTTTTAATTGCGCCGTAGCGTCAATCAAAAGGCAGGCAACAATACATACTGGTAGGTGGGACCCATGAGAATACAATGACTACAACCACACATACACACGCACACACACACACACACACATCACGAAAACATAACAGAATGGAGCACAAGCATACAGACAAATATTTACATTATGACCTATTTAAATCCACCAATACGAGGGTGGCGCACCAGAAGTTCCTCCAGAACCTGGTGGTTCAGCAGGTGTTGACAAACCACATCAAGTGGCAGGCCCTCGGGCAGCAAGTGTCGGACAGTGGGGCAGGCCAGGCAATAGTGCTCTACAGTGTTAGCACGAGGCGCTCGACACAAGCGACACTCAGTGAAGGGAGGCTCACCCTGCATCCTAGCAACCTGCCACGGTGGACGGTAGCCAAGCCTCAAACGAGCAGAGACTACATTGTGCCTCCGAACCATGAGGCCTCGACGACGGTAGGAATATTTGTGACGGCAGACAGACTCATAATGTGTGATGGAGATGCTGAAGGGCCTCTCTGCATCCCTGCGTCGCCGTACAGGGAGGAGAGCGGCGGAGCGGACTTTAGAGAGGTAACATGTCAGGGAGGGAGGACGTCCAGCACCACGAGGAGGCAGATGGCAGGCTTCCTTTGCGAGTCTGTCAACTGTACCATTGTGACGTAAACCTACATGGGATGGCACCCATAAAAATTTGACAGTCAAGTTACGATGACGCAATAAGGACAAAAACGATAAAATCTGCTGAACAACAGTAGAGTGTGTGGGCTGAACACTAGAGAGAGAATGAAGGGCAGGTCTGGAGTCACAAAAAATGGCAGCATTCACTCCACGTTGACAAACAACACTAACAGCATCCAGAATGGCATACAGTACACACAATGTTGAGCTAGAGTGGTTACAGAGACGACGGCCAACCCAGCCCCCTGGAGGTGACTCCATGTCAGGTGAGAAAACGGCACAACCTGCTGTACCATCCACTTGCAATGAGCCATCATTGTAGAGGCAGCATGGATCCGTGATGGAGGACGTCACCGCTTCTATGTGTTCCAGAGCCAACTGCCGCTGTAGAGAAGGCAGCTCCGACTTGGAAGTAGGTGTAAAGCTCACATCAGGTGTTGGTAGCATCCATGGAGGGGGCCCTGGGGGGACGTCTGGAACCATTATATCTATATTAAGACCACGGAGCACAGAGGAAACAGACCTTATAAGAGTACGTCCAGCAGGCAGTATGGGAGGGACCGGGTAGTTTGGTCTAAGAGAAGTCCTGACTAACTGAGAGTAATGGGGTGAAAGATGTGGGAAATGGAGGCACTTGACAGTGAAGCAAGTAACATTACAATAAATTCTCTCGATTAATGGGGGAAGACGCAACTTACGCTGCATGTTCACTATCCTGGTCGACATTGGACAGCCGAAAATTATTCTCATTGCTCTATTCTGAAATTTTTCTAAAGTTTCCAGAGTAGCCCTAGGAAGTTGAATCAAAGCAGGGGAAAGGTAATCAACAACTGAACGGATAAAAGCAATATAGATGGTCCTGGCTACTGGGATGGAGATGCCCGAGGAGTTGTTAGATAGCCATTGAAGTGGTGTAAGTCGGCGCTGGAGACGACCCAATAAGTCCTGGACAATGGGATGATCTTGAGGTCTGGCAGGGACAATCGGCCAAATATTGACTGGTGCACCCAGGTAGCAGTACTGGGAACACATGGGAATGACAGTCCCTCCAATGGTGAACACTGGCTGAGCTTGAGGAAGGCGGCAGGTGAATATTCTGCTCTTATCTGGGGAGACAATAATGCCACAGTGAGAGGAGACCACAGAGAAGGAGTCAAGAAACCGCTGGAGATCCCTTGGTGAGGTAGAATGAACACAGATATCATCAGCATAGCATGTAATTGTAGTTCCAGGAATACCAGGGAGAGAAGTGAGCAACCGATGCATCAGAATATTAAATAACAATGGGCTGAGAACACCACCTTGAGGCGTACCAAGATGAAAACTGCGCAAAGGACTGAGTGCACCACTGAAAAACAGACGGGAGGTCCTGTTACTCAGGTAGCCCCGAATCCACCGTAGTAGATTACCCTTTATCCCAAAGTCAACCAGTTGATCTATTAGCAACATCGAAGGCACTTCGAAGGTCAATGAAGGCCACCACACTGTCCCTGGAAAGGCGAGTGTACAGGTCGACTAGGCAGTGGTGTGTGCTCCGCTGGGGAAGGAAACCAAACAGCCATGGAGAAAGGCGATCCTGCAGTCTGTACATGAGACGATTGAGTAAGATTCTCTCCATAACCTTACTGAAACAGGAAGTAAGGGAAATAGGCCTGAACTTCGCAGTGCCGGGCTTAGGGATGGGTATTATTGTGCTGCTGGTCCAGGCTCGTGGTACACAACCGTCACGAAGACAAAGATTGTACAGTCGAAGTAGAGGGTTCCCAGGAACTTGTTGAAGTAGGCGCAGCACAGTGTGTGTGTGTGTGTGGTCATTGGATTCTCATGGGTCCCGCCTACCCTAAAAATATATTGTTGCCTGCCTGTTGATTGACGCTACGGCGTTAATTAATAATAAAAAAAAAAAAAACACCTCTGTAATCATGCACCATACTCAAAATACACACAGTCTTCGTACACTCGTGATACATAATTTCTGACCAGAGTGTGAGGAGCAGAAAGCTTCGAATCGCCTGGTATTGTTCATTTCCCCACCCAGTACAGTCACGAGCATAAGTTTCTTTACCCCCATGGCGAGAATGAGGAAGAAGTTGTGGTTGGAGAAGGGCCAGACAAACGAACATTAGGAGTCAGTATCTCATGACGGTGTAAAATTTGTTGTATTCAAGTGAACACCTGCTGTGACATGAAGCATCATCCGAACATTATGAACTGGTCCAATTTTGTTCGTCTAGTCCATAATTATTATCCAACCACGACTTCGACCTAACTCTCGCCAGGGGGGTAAAGAAACTTATGCTCGTGACTGTACATCTATAGAGGCTGATGGGTTCGAATGCAGGGTATATGTGTGTGTGTGTGTGTGTTTTTTTTTTTTTTTTTTTTAATTGCGCCGGGTGTGTGTGTGTGTGTGTGTATGTGTGTGTGTGTGTGTGTATATGTGTGTGTGTGTGTGTTTTTTTTTTTTTTTTTAATTGCGCCGTGTGTGTGTGTGTGTATGTGTGTGTGTGTGTTTTTTTTTTTTTTTTTTTTTTTAATTGCGCCGGGTGTGTGTGTGTGTGTGTGTATGTATGTATGTGTGTATGTGTGTGTGTGGTGCCTGCCGTTCGTCTCTGGTCAGAAATTATGTATCACGAGTGTACCCTTGTTGGCTGGGAATCATAGTGAACCCTAAATGAGGGAGTTAGGAAGGACCAGTCCACAGTTGGAGATGGTGATGGAGTTAGGAGTGTGCCTCACAGCAGCCTTCACCACGTCCAGTCCGGAAAACACCTTACCAAAAGGTATGAACGAAAACTCCCTGGGTGAGCCAATAGTGTAAATCACAAAGCCAGAGGTTTGGCAATTGTCGAGGGTTTGGTAATTGTAGGAAATGGAGTGGCAGTAAGTTTGGAGTTGATGTTGAGTCTCGGGTGCTCCTAAATGTCCTTCTACCAATTCCTCTGGATGGTCTTCTCCTAGTTCAACATTGGAGAATATTGCCTGTTCATTTGCCCTACCGGATTCTACATGGTGTGGAAATACCATGTTTTCTCCCGGTTCACCCTGGTTATGAACTTCACTTGACATAGCACCTCGGTAAGATGGTCCAAGTGTCCCCATGCAGAGTGTCAGGAACTGCTGTGCCCAACGCTGGTTTGTCCACAGGTTGATGTAGACCCGACCAAGACACTTGCCACCAACACTTAGCTCCAGGAAAACTTCAGACGGCATCTGAAAGAAATGTATAATTATCTCCTAGACTGTTCTATTACTTTATAAGCACAGTATCTGAACTTATTTGCTTAAAGGTATTGCAAAAAGTACCATAATCATCACAATATTGATGGGGTAGTTATAACAACTTGTGTCACCTCCTCTTTCTATGCTACTTGGGTCAGGTGTTATATTACTAAGGAAGCCTTGTCTGGGCCTTAAACCTCACAGACACACACACCACAATTCTCTACAGACTATACAGAACAAATCCCTAATAATACTTACAAGCAACACAACTCCAACACCTATAATACAGACCACCAATGCCATGAAACCCAAGTCTCCACTATGAAGGATTTCCTTGAACTGAGAGGCTCATAAACACTTGCTACAGCTTTCACAAACCCGTAACAACCACTACACTACATGGCAGAACACAAAAACATACCAATGAACACTATAACTACACCCAACACATGATATCATACACGTACAGTACATTATCAACTCTTCCACTCTTCATTCCAAACCAGCTTTCAGCATATCCATTCTCAAATCAATCATCGTTCCATTCATATGAGGGCAGGTGGCTTTAAGGCCCGTCCACACGATCGAGCAGTGCTCGCGAACACAAGCGAGCTGTTCGCCTGTTGACGGAATTACTGCTTGTGCACGCGGCGGGCACACTTGTTGTGGTGTCCAAACGAACGTGTCTGACCAGTCACAGAGACACAGACGGGCAGGAGCCAGAGCAGGTGGTCGACAAGGTTAAGACAGTGCCTATGGTGCCTAATTTTAATAATGAGGAACGCAAGTGTATAGCGCTGTTTAGCATAATAATTGCTATGTGCGTGAGGAAGAAAAAGAACACAGTGCAGAAAGACAAATGGTGTAAAGACTGGCTAATTAAAAGAAAACAGTTGGTAAGTCATGTGACAATATTAGGGAATTAAAAGCTGGGAATACGAATGACTTCATAAAGTACAGTCGGCAAAAAAAGTTTCGTTACCACCCCTACATTAATTTTAACATCGATAAGCGTGGCAGAGTTGGTACTCCGCCGTCTGAGCAGCTGTGCCTCGCGGGCAGTGGCAATGACAACTTAGCACAAGGCATTCCCTTTCTTTTTATATCAAAAGTTTAACTGATTTTAAATTAGATTTTGAGTGTTCAAGAACTATTACTATTTAACTATTCATCATTAAACATAAAGAAATATGTTTGAGTCTTTTAGAGCAAGAATAACCTTGAAATACCCAGAAAAAGCAGCACTGGGTAAAAGTACGTCATTCCTACTTGCCTGTCCATTAGACACTGAGGGGTCCAGGAGGGTGAAGGAGGTATATATGACCTGATTTGTGAAGCCACCAATCTGTCATTTCCGGCGCCTTCAAGATGGCGCATACCTTTGTATATAAGGTCAGAAGTCAGGTCAGAAGTCCACTTTTACTGAAACATATCTTGGTGTCCGCCATATTGAAGGCGCCAAAAATGACAGTTCGGCGGCTTCACTTTACTCCCCTGGATTAGTGAGCTATAGCAACTCCACCTATACTATCTCCATGCTCGCGCCACACCTGACTCACCAGTCAGGCCTACCAACATTACATCACACTGTTAAAAGGATGGTAACGAAACTTTTTTTGCCGACTGTACATGAGAATGGACCCAAATAGGTCCTACATTTCACATGTTGCTCGATTGCCAGCGATAATACTGACAACTACGGCCCCTTGGCTCCATAGGAAACCTTGTGTGTGTGGCAGCGGCGTCATACTACTGGGTAGCGGGAGTGTTTGGTGAATTCCAACCACCACCAACACGGGCAGTTTGCTGGTGTGCTCGCGAACACAAGCGGTAAGCCCGTCGACAGGCAAACAGCTTGCTTGTGTTCGCGAGCACTGCTCGATCGTATGGACGGGCCTTAAGTGGTTAGGGTTCTGAAGCTCAGTGTTTTCCTCAAACTCATTCTTCATTCTTTCAGTCATTCTGCCGTGTGTGATCTGATTAAAATGGCGTTGCTTTTCAGATATTATTTATTACTTCACATTAAATAAAATCGACATTGTTGTGTAGGCCGAGCGTTTGATAATGAGATAACACCGTATTTGTATGACAATGGCATGCAGTGAAATTTAATTTTTATATCAATATGCAGTAATTACAGTCCCCTGTGTATCCATGCTTTGGCATTAACAAAAGTAAGGTGAGATTAACATGAAAATGAACATGAAGAATATTACGTGTGTGACTCCGAAACACCAGCAGTGTGTCTCCTCTCCGTATGAAAAGATGGAATTATTGTAAGATAATATTGAGAACATATAAAATGTCAGTTGATTAATGTGTAGGAAATTGTTGTTTGTTATAGCTCTATATTGTATATGTTTTAAATTATGTTTGGTCATCCTTACATTATTGGTTACTATGTTGCGGAGACAGAGTTCGAACAAGTGAATTTTCCAAACCATTCTCAACATTGAGAGAGGTTTAGAAGACTCCCTTTTTCGAACTCTGTTCAGTTGCTCTCCAACACTCCTTGGACCCTGGTCCAACACTATCAGCCATGGCTGTACATATATATATGGTAATTTAACGCAAAATCTTAGCGCTGAAAATACATTCTCACACGCTGAGAGATATTGCTACACAGGTTGGACAAGGCTGGTGCAACTCGTGAGAGCTGCTACATACACACACTCCTCTGTTGTGACCCTAATCAAGAATGTCAGGGAGTGGGCAAATTTGAAAACTGCACTGTCAAGTTATGTCGTCACCCGCAGTTCCTCACACTTGTTGATGGTGTCAAATTAAGTCATTACACACAGTCACACACTTGTTGATGGTGTCAAATTAAGTCATTACACACAGTCACACACTTGTTGGTGGTGTCAAATTAAGTCATTACACACAGTCACACACTTGTTGGTTGTGTCAAATTAAGTCATTACACACAGTCACACACTTGTTGGTGGTGTCAAATTAAGTCATTACACACAGTCACACACTTGTTGGTGGTGTCAAATTAAGTCATTACAGACAGTCACACACTTGTTGGTGGTGTCAAATTAAGTCATAACACACAGTCACACACTTGTTGGTGGTGTCAAATTAAGTCATTACACACAGTCACACACTTATTATTACTATCTGCTTGTCAACAAACTATAACTCTTGCTCACTTTCCTTCCTGTTGTAGGCATCTCACAAGTACCGAGGCGTACCAGATTCATGGGTGGCCAACTGTACACCACCGTGTACTCTAAACCACACAGCACTTTATCCATGAACCTCTGAATGTCTGTGCGGCATTACGTGATCCGAAGTTCACGGACAGGAACTCAAATAATAATCCGAATGGCGTAATGATGGCGGTCTTACTAATGTCGTCTTCCGCAATAGGAATCTGATGGAAGGCACGGACCAGGTCGATCTTGGAGAACACTGCACAGACAGCCTTGGAGCTTGGAGTGAAAGGCTAAGACGTGCAGTATTGGGTACCTGTCTGGGATAGCAGCGGCGTTCAGAGTCCTATAGTCTCCACATGCCCTCCACTCTCCTTCCTGTTGATTGGGGACCATGTGCAGAGGAGATGCCCTTGTGTTCTTGAAAGGTCTGGCCATTCCTTGCTGGATCATGATGTGGAACTCCCTCTTGGCTGCACACACACACATATATACTTACACACTCTCTCTCTCACCTAGACAAACACACACACATACTCTCTCTCTCTCTCTCCAACACACATACACACTCTCTCTCTCTCTCTCTCCTACACAAACACACAAACACTCTCTCTCTCTCTCACACACACACACCCACACACACACATACTCTCTCTCTCTCTCTCTCTCTCTCTCTCTCTCTCTCTCTCTCTCTCTCTCTCTCTCTCTCTCTCTCTCACACACACACACACACACACACTCTCTCTCTCTCTCTCCTCCGTGGTTTGGCGAAAACTGGGGGCCTCGTCGTAGTGATAGTGTTTTGGATACCTGAGTCATGAGTGTGTTATGTAGTGGTAGTGGAAAGTAGTTGTGGGTACTCGTGTAATATGTGTTGGTAGGTGTTAGTGTGTGTGTGATACTGGGTGTGGTGTGTCGGCAGTGTTTGGTGAGAATGGTGGTTCCTGTAGGTTGGTGTATCAGGTGTTGTCTTTTCACATCGATGAGTAGGTCATGAGTGGTTAGAAAGTCAAGACCCAGGATTGGTGCCTACACGTCAGCCACAACGAAAGTCCAAACGACTTATTTCTGCTTCATGAGTGTCACCCAGGCCGATAAACTTACAAGGTCAAACGCCCAGCTTGCTTCGCTCAGGTAGGAGGTAAGTTTATCGGTCTGGAGTGTCACCTTCCTACTTCTTGTACCGTAGGTGACAATTAATGGGAGACTTGTTAGCGGCGAGGAGGTCATATGCAGTGAATGCCTGGCTCTTCCTGTCTTTTTTCTAGAGGTGGAACAACGCTTACCTCCGAACCAGAGTCGACGGACAAGGAAATTATCGCCCGACTCGAGGTCTTCCACCCACAGGAGAGTGCGAGCGGTGTGATGGGGTGAGGGGAAGGTGCTGGGTAAAAGGGGCGTGGTAGTGAGGTTGGTGGCCGTGTTGTAGTCAGTGGCAGGTGGGAGTGAAGTGATGTGATGTCCGTGTGTTGTCTTTAGGCCCTGAGTGTTTCGGTGTGGTGACGTCCTTGTGTTGTCGTTAGGTCCTGAGTGTTTGGGTGTGGTGACGTCTGTGTGTTGTCGTTAAGCCTGTGAGTGTTTCGGTGTGGTGTGGGTGGTAGTGTGGAGGGCGTTGTCTTCCCACTGCCTTATATTACTCGTTTCCCTGCATAGGACAGAAGGTTTGATGGTTGACTGAAGAACCCCAGTGGCAAGGGGGACGGCAGTTATGTGTGGTGTGGCCAAACCTCTGATGGTACACACACAGTTGGGAATGCTGACAATGATGTTGAGGTGTGGTAAGAGGTGCATGGTTGTCGCTGGGTTGAAGGTATAGTATGTTGATGTTGGAGAGACTGTGGTTGTTGAAAGGTGTGTAAGACTGTGGTTGTTGAAAGGTGTGTAATAAGACTGTGTTGAGAGCCTGTGTTAGTGTGTTGTCGACTTGTTGGGGTGTAGTTGGTAGGTTAGTCTGTTGGGGTGTAGGTGGGAAAAAATAAACTGTTGTTGTTGTGAAGGAGGAAGGAAGTGTTGCATGGTGTTGGGGTGGAGTGTGTTGGTGTTGTTGTGGTGGCAGAGTATGTATGGTGTGGTGGGTTGGGTAGGTGGTAGTGACTGGTGAGTGATGATGTGTGTGTGTCGGCCAGGTGGTGAATGTGAAGTGTAACGTGTTTGGTTCACTATAATGGTAATGAATAACACACACACAAACACACAAATACACATAGAATTACACACACACACACACACACATACATATAGAATTACACATACACATACACATACAATTACACACACACACACACACACACATGACAAACAAATGAAATAGGAGGAAATTTAGTAGAGCAGGAGAAAGATATAAACAAAATGAAACAGAAGGCAGATGTGTTGACCAAAGCCAGTCACATAGTGGAAAAGAATGAAGAAATTGAAGAGAAAATAGAACAGGCAAATGATGTAGTAAATGCATGTAAAGAAGAAACGGTTAAAACATATGCACAGATTCTAAAAGAAAAAGAAGAGATAAAAACAAACATGAAGCAAGATAAAGGAATAATGGACATAAAGAAAGAAGTAAAAGAAGTAATAAGAAAAAATGTAAGGTTTGTCAGAGAAACAATTGATATGAATAAATCAATAATAATATATGGAGTAAAAGAAGAAATGAGAAATAAAATAGCTAGGGATAAAGAAGAAATGAACAAAATCACAGGTATAATGAAAACCATAATGGAAGAAGAGGAAGAAGAAGTAAAGATAGAAGAATTCCACAGACTGGGGAAATTTGAAGAAAATAAAATGAGACCACTAAAGATAATTGTACAAAGTAGTAACATGGTAGAAACTGTATTGAGAAATGCCAGGAATTTGAAGGACTCTGAAGAATGGAACAAGATACAGGTAGTCAGATGCTTAACCAAGGAAGACAGAGAAATACTCAAAGAAAAAGTGGAAGAAGCAAAATGGAAGAACAGTGAAAGAACTGAAGAAGAGGAAAGACATTTTTTCTACAGAGTAGTGGGAATGCAAGTCAAAAAATGGTGGAGAAAAAGAGATGTCAACTAGGAAAAATATACAGAAATGAAAAAATAAAAATGATATACTCAAATGTAGATGGTATTGTATCTAAATTAACTGAAATTAAAGATGTTATACAAGAAGAAAAACCACAGATAATATGCTTCACAGAAACTAAGTTAAATAATAAAATAACAAATGATGTATTTAACCTGTGTGAATACAACATATGGAGAAAAGATAGAGTAGGAAAAAATGGAGGTGGAGTAATGATTTTAACCCATAAAAATTTAAAGGTAAACCAAACAGAATTACAGGTATCAGATAAAGTTGAATTAATAGCAGTAGATATTATAACACCAGAAGAAGTAATTACTGTTGCTACATTATATATGCCACCAAAGACAAGAACATGGGATAATAATGAATATTTAGAACTAATAAATTTCACTGAGAAGAACCTCAAAGAAATGTTACAAAGGATGGAAGACAAATCTCAAAGGTTAATATTAACAGGAGACTTTAACACCAATATAGATTGGAGAAATTATGAAGCAAAGGCAACAGAAAACCAATTACTAGATTTAATTCAAGACTTCTTGTTAACACAACATATTACTAATAATACAAGAATAAGAGGAACGGATGAACCATCACTATTAGACTTAATATTTACTAGAAATGAAAATGAAATTAATAATATAGAATATAAACCACCATTAGGAAAAAGTGATCATGTTGTAATAAAATGGGATTTCATAATATCATATGATATAGTAGAAGTCCAAGATAAACCAAACAAAATACAAAACTTTAAAAAAGGAAACTACAATGAATTAAAAAAGTATTTCAGAAATATTAATTGGAACGAAATGATAGACGTTGATAACATAAATGATCAATATTCAAATTTTTGCAAAATATATCAGGATGGAGTGAATAAATACATCCCAAACAAGAAACCACAAACTAACAGAATCAAACAATGGTTTAATGGCAAATGTATAGAAGCCAAGAAAAAGAGAGACACCTTATGGAACAGATTCAGAAGACATGGAAGTGAAAGAACATATAATAAATATAAAAGTGCAAGAAATGAATATACCAAGATAAGAAGAGAAGCCCAAGTGGAATACCAAAATAATATTATTAATAAAAGTAAGGAACAACCAAAACTATTCTACAGTTACATCAAAAGCAAAACAAAAATAAAGGACAAAATTCAAAACATAATGGATGAAGGAAAAATATATACAGAAGAAAAAGAAATTTGTGAAATATTAAATACAAAATTTCAGTCGGTATTCACTAAGGAAAATGTATTCACACCAGAAGAAAATACGAACACAAACACGTATGAACTAAAAGAGTTTGAGGTGAGCAGATTAGAAATAGAGAAAGAGTTAGAAGCTGTGGATAAAACTAAAGCAAGTGGACCTGATGAAATTTCATGTTGGGTATTAAAAGAATGTGCTAAAGAACTAAGTAAGCCATTATTTATAATATTTCAAAACTCATTACAACAAGGAAAATTACCAGAAAGTTGGAAGCAAGCAAATATAGTCCCATTATTTAAGAAAGGAAATAGACAAGACCCACTTAACTATAGACTGGTATCACTAACAAGTGTAGTATGTAAAATTATGGAAAAAATTATAAGAAAAAATTGGGTTGAACACCTGGAGAAAAATGATATGATAACAGAGAGACAATTTGGGTTTAGGAAGGAAAGATCATGTGTTACAAACTTACTAAGTTACTATACGAGAATATCAGAAAAAATACAAGAAAGAGAAGGATGGGTGGATAGTATTTACCTAGACTTTAAAAAAGCCTTTGACAGAGTTCCACACAAAAGACTTATATGGAAATTACAACATAAAGGAGGAGTGAACGGAAAACTACTAAAATGGATGGAAGATTTCCTTGAAGGAAGAAAAATGAGAACAGTACTAAGAGGGAACTATTCTCCATGGCTGAAGGTGATAAGTGGAGTTCCTCAAGGCTCAGTATTGGCACCAATAATGTTCTTAATATATATAAATGATATAGAAGTAAATAGTACAGATGGCACTTACATGAATATGTTTGCTGATGATGCAAAGGTACAAAGAACAATTAAAAATGAAGACTGCTGTAAAAAGTTACAAGATGACTTGGACAAAATGGTAGAGTGGAGTAATAAATGGCAGATGGAGTTTAATGCAGATAAATGTCATGTTATAAAGTTTGGAAAAAGTGAGAAAAGACCAAATTGGCAATACAAACTTGGAAACAAAATATTAAATGAAGCAGAGAAAGAAAGAGACTTAGGGGTAATGATAAATAAGAAATTAACACCAGATGATCATATAAATGAAAAAGTGAGAAGCATGTATGCATTGTTAGCAAATATGAGAGTGGCCTTCACTTATATAGATGAAGAAATGGTCAAGAAAATAATAACATCCTTTATAAGGCCTACCTTAGAATATGCTGCAGTAGTATGGAACCCACATTTAAAGAAACATATCACTAAATTAGAAAAAGTACAAAGAGCAGCAACAAGATGGCTACCAAGTCTAAGAGAACTAAGCTATGAAGAAAGACTAAATAAACTAAAATTACCTAAACTAGAAGAAAGACGAAAGAGAGGAGATATGATTATGGTTTACAAATGTGTCACAGAAAAAGAAAAGATAGATATAGATAACTTATGTCAACAAGGAATACCTACAATGAGAGGACACAGTAAGAAATTAATTAAAAGAAGAGGAGATAAAGATGTACAGAAATATAGCTTTCCAAATAGAGTAATAGACGAATAGAATAAATTACCAGAAGAAGTGGTGTGTGTCAAAAACATACATAACTTTAAAGAAAAATATGATAATTGTGATTTAAAATACGGGACATTACGAGCTTGACTCAATCCTGTAAAGATACAAATAGGTAAGAACAAATAGGTAGGTAAGAACACACACACATACACATACATTTACACACAACACACACACACACACACACACACACACACACACACACACACACATACAAACACAACTATAATATTTCTTTAAATGTTCAATAAATATGGAATAATTTATTTTATTTTACACTCATTGAAAACCAACAAATGTTTTCCCAGGCTTGTGTGTGTGTGTAATTGTATGTGTGTGTGTGTGTGTGTAATTCTATGTGTATGTGTGTGTGTGTGTAATTCTATGTGTATGTGTGTGTGTGTGTAATTCTATGTGTATGTGTGTGTGTGTGTGTAATTGTATGTGTGTGTGTGTGTAATTGTATGTATATATATGTGTGTGTGTGTGTAATTCTATTTGTATGTGTGTGTGTGTAATTCTGTGTGTACGTACAGTACTGTATGTGTATGTGTGTGTGTGTGTAATTCAATGTGTATATGTGTGTGTGTGTGTTTGTGTAGTTCTATGTGTATATGTGTATGTGTGTGTGTTTGTGTTATTCATTACCATAAACACTAAATGATTTACTCACCCTGTGTTAGAATTACAGTATGTGTATGTGTATATACGTATGTGTGTATGTGTGTGTGTTATTCATTACCATTATAGTGAACCAAACACGTTACACTTCACATTCACCACCTGGCCGACACACACCCATCATCACCTTCATTTGTCTGTCATCTACACCCACCACTCCACCGACAGTGTTACCTCCACCACTACAACACCAACCTCTAACACCATTTACAACAATACCAACACCTTCCCCTCTACACAACACCACCAATTAAGTATTACCAACAACCCAACCACCACATTTTACTCCTACATAACACCACCAGTCATTACCACCCACCCAACCAACCACACCATACATACTCTGCCACCATAACACCAACACACTCAACCCCATCACCATGCAACACTTCCTTCCTCCTCTGCAACAACAACAGTTTTTTTTCCCACCTACACCCCAAGTCGACAACACACTAACACAGTCTTATTACACACCTTTCAACAACCACAGTCTTACACACCTTTCAACAACAACCGTCTCTCCAACATCAACATACTATACCTTCAACCCAGCGACAACCATGCACCTCTTACCACACCTCAACATCATTGTCAGCATTCCCAACTGTGTGTGTACCATCAGAGGTTTGGCCACACCACACATAACTACCGTCCCCCTCGCCACTGGGGTTCTTCTGTCAACCGTCAAACCTTCCGTCCTATGCAGGGAAACGAGTAAAGGCGGTGTGAAGACAACGCCCTCCATGCACCAATAATGGAAAATCATCTAGTTGGACTGACGTTATGAGCGGGGTGCCACAGGGGTCAGTTTTAGGGCCAATCCTATTCCTAGTTTACATAAACGACATAGACGAAGGCCTCTCATGTATAATATCGAAATTTGCTGATGACACCAAAATTGCAAATACAGTACTCACTAATGTGCAGACTAAAGAAATGCACCGAAACACTCAGGGCCTATAACGACAACTCACAGACGTCACCACACCCAAACACTCAGGGCCTAAAGACAACACACAGACCTCACCACACCCAAACACTCAGGGCCTAACGACAACACACAGACGTCACCACACACAAACACTTAGGGCCTAAAGACAACACACAGACCTCACCACACCGAAACACTCAGGACCTAATGAAACACACGGACATCACATCACCTCACTACACCCACCACCGACTACAACACAGCCATCAACCTCACTACCACGCCCCTGTTACCCAGTACTTTCTCCTCATCCCATCACACCGCTCTCACTTTCCTGTGGGTGGAAGACCTCGAGTCGGGCGATAACTTCCTCGTCCGTCGACTCTGGTTCGAAGGTGAACGTTGTTCCACCTCTGAAAAAAGATAGGAAAAGCCAGGCATTCACTGCATATGACCTCCTCGCCGCTAACAAGTCTCCCATTAATTGTCACCTACGGTACAAGAAGTAGGAAGGTGACACTCCAGGCCGATAAACTTACCTCCTACCTGAGCGAAGCAAGCTGGGCGTTTGACCTTGTAAGTTTATCGGCCTGGGTGACATTCATGAAGCAGGAATACGTCGTTTGGACTTTCGTTGTGGCTGACGTGTAGGCACCAATCCTGGGTCTTGACTTTCTAACCGCTCATGACCTACTCATCGATGTGAAAAGACAACACCTGATAGGCCTACACCAACCTACAGGAGCCACCATTCTCACCAAACACTGCCGACACACCACACCCACTATCACACACACACTAACACCTACGAACTCATATTACAAGAGTACCCACAACTACTTTCCTCTACCACCACATAACACACTCATGACACAGGTATCCGTCACACTATCACCATGACGGAGGCCCCCATTTTCGCCAAACCACGGAGGAGAGAGAGAGAGAGAGAAAGTGTGTGTGTTTGTGTAGGAGAGAGAGAGAGAGAGAGAGTTTGTGTGAGAGAGAGAGAGATAGAGAGAGAGAGTGTGTGTGTGTGTGTTTGTGTAGGAGAGAGAGAGAGAGAGTATGTGTTTGTGTAGGAGAGAGAGAGAGTGTTTGTGTAGGAGAGAGAGAGAGAGAGAGAGTTTGTGTGTTTGTGTAGGAGAGAGAGAGAGAGAGTGTGTGTGTATGTTTCCCTAAAAAGGGAAATTCTAGAGAAGGTGAAGTTAGGAAAATCTGGTGACACAACAGCAGATCTGGCAACAGTGACAACAGTGCTGGCAGATCTGGTAACATTGCTGATCTGGTAACACTGCAGATCTGGTAACACTGACTGCCATTCGAGTGACTTAACCTGTACTGTCAACATCACCGAGGTAAAAATAATAATAATAATAATAATAGTTTACTCACAAAATTCATTAAATAATTAAGCCATAAGGGTAAATATTGAATGAATTACCGTTATTGCGTACGGTTTTTCTACCTTCATTACCCACTTATTTAGACCATTCTAAGACTATTTTCTTCTATGGCATTTCCTCCGCAAATGCCCCATTTCCAAGATATTCAAATGGGGCATTTTGAAATTAACCTGACCTTACCTGACCTGACCTAACCTAACCTAGACCGCATCAGACTACCGGGACCTAACCTGGGCAAACTACCGGAACCTAACCTGGGCAAACTCCTGGGAAATAACCGTGATAAAGTACAATAAATGTCTGGGGCAAAATACTGGGACCCAGCCGGATCTGGCAACACTGCTACAAAACGGTAATTCTTTCAATAAATACCGCCATAAGTCACTTAATAATAATAATAATAATAATAATAACAATAATAACAATAATAATAATAATAATAATAATGATAATAAATTCGATGGGTTGATTCCACAGTGGTTGGTATTGGTTGGTAAGCACGCAAACGAAAGAATGTTAGCCTTGTTAATGACTTATGGGTGAATTATTTAATGAATTTAGTGAGTAAACTATACAGTGATCATTATTATTATCATTTTTAATATTATTATTATTAGTAGTAGTAGTATTATCATTATTATTACTGGTATTATTATTATTATTAATATAATTAATATAACTATTATAATTATTAGGTAATTCTGTATAAGTGGTCCATATTTTTTTTTTTTTTCCTGCTTATTTTTACTTGTTCTATTCATTAGTTACCATAATATTGATTGGAAACCACTTGGTTTTATACATATTCCCTAACCCCTTCAATCTTGGGGGAGAGCACTGGGAATCGGGGGTTTTGGGTGCGGGAAAACAAGTAAATGAGCTTATTTTGCCTTGATACTGGTTTCTTGACCTGCATTAATGTCGAAAAATTGAAAATCTGAGCCAAGTTTCGGGAAAAGTTGGCTCAGGTTTAGAAATTTTCCTGAGGGATAAATGTCAAGATTTTGGAAATCCGAGCCAAGTTTAGATAATTAACCGAACCTAACCTGACCTAACCTAACCTAACCTGGACAGACTACCGGAACCTAACCGGGGCAGACTACCGGGACCTAACCAGGGCAGACTACCGGGACCTAACCGGGGCAGACTACCGGGACATAACCAGGGCAGGCTACCGGGACCTAACCGGGGCAGACCACGGCACAATATACAGTAGAAACTAGTCAGACCTTACCTCACCTGACCTAACCTAATCTGGAATGGGACACACTACCGGGACCTAACCGGGGCAAACTACCGGGACCCAACCGGGGCAGACTACCGGGACATAACCGGGGCAGACTACCGGGACATAACTGGGGCAGACTACCGGGACATAACCGGGGCAGACTACCGGGACATAACTGGGGCACACTACCGGGACATAACCTCACGTGACCTAACTGCCCCCCTTTATTATCCTTAGCAGACTGGCCATTACAATTGTTGTACATAATTATTATTGCTATTTGTTAATAAAGTATATTACAAAAAGGTTTTAACTCTTACCAGACTTGCAGGAAAATTGAGCAGATGTTTAAATTTTCGAAGAAACCTGGGCCGTGATTTTGTATTCAGGCCGACATATTTGTTACATAGCGTAATTTGTTATTATAATCCATAGTAGCCTCCTGTCCACACTGCTCACATATTTTACGTTTCAAAATTAGCCTATGATCCACACATAAATTAAAAAGTTCTTGTGGCTTAGCAAAATGCGTGAAAAAAAAGCCATACCAACTGGATGCCATGTTGGTGGTGTCAGCTTGTCACGTACTACTGACACGTATAAGGGAAAATGGGATGATAGAAAATAGCGGATGAATGCAGAAGGTTGATAGATTGCATTAATAATAATGATTATAATAATATGAGATGAGAAAATAATTTATGAAATTAAGTGAGTAAATAATGAAATTATCTATATATAAATGGTGATGGAATTAAAAGAATATTGAAAGTGTCATTTAATTAAAAAAAATACATGATTTACGAGATGGCAACTTGAAGTAGCACATGAGCATCTCATCAATGATGTGCACTACTTTGTACAGTGTTCAGTGGCTTATTTTAAAGAAGGACCTAGGAGAGAAAGACACCGTGAATGCTGGAGTCTGAACTTAGGGTATTAACACCGTAGACTTACTCCTACGCTGGACTTTGTCTCGGAAGCGCTACGCTGGACTTCGTCTCAAAAGCGGTCGCGATTTTTCGAAAGCCTATTCTGCCGAAATTTAAGTGCAATCACCTATTATATTCATTACACACGAACACACTACATTGTCCCCTACTTAAATATACATAAATTGTAAATATTTGCCGCGTGGACCACATATACAGATTTTCCTAACTGGTATTATTATTATTATTATTATTATTATTATTATTATTATTATTATTATTATCTAACTGTTGGATAGATTTTGTGAATGTGGATACTCGACTTTTGGGAAATAATGGTAAATATTGAGAGAATTACCGTTATTGCATACGGTTTTTCTACCTTCATTACCCACTTATTTAGACCATTCTAAGACTATTTTCTACCTTCATTACCCACTTATTTAGACCATTCTAAGACTATTTTCTACCTTCATTACCCACTTATTTAGACCATTCTAAGACTATTTTCTACCTTCATTACCCACTTATTTAGACCATTCTAAGACTATTTTCTACCTTCATTACCCACTTATTTAGACCATTCTAAGACTATTTTCTACCTTCATTACCCACTTATTTAGAACATTCTAAGACTATTTTCTACCTTCATTACCCACTTATTTAGACCATTCTAAGACTATTTTCTACCTTCATTACCCACTTATTTAGACCATTCTAAGACTATTTTCTACCTTCATTACTCACTTATTTAGAACATTCTAAGACTATTTTTTTCTTTGGCATTATCCAGGTAATTATCTATTCTATTGCTATTTTCGGTAAAAGTATATAATTATTGTATATTTTAGTATCATTACCCACTATTTTGGACCATTCTAACACCTAATCTAATCTAATCTAATCTATCTAATCTAACCTAATCTAATCTAACCTAGACCAACCTAACCTAACCTAATCTAATCTAACCTAATCTAATCTAACCTAATCTAATCTAATCTAATCTAATCTAATCTAATCTAACCTAAACTAACCTAACCTAACCTAATCTAACCTAATCTAATTTAATCTAACCTATTCTAATCTAATCTAATGTAACCTAACCTAACCTAGACCACAGCAAACTACCGGGACCTAACCTAGGCAAACTACCGGGATATAACCAGTAGGGATGGGGTCAATTCGTGAATTGAATTGGAATTGAATTGGAATTGATGTAAAATCTCCGTGATTTGGAATTGAATTGAATTGAAAAATAACCATTTTTTAATTGAATTGAATTGGAATTGATATCAATTAATTTATATGAATTGATGTGAATTGATGAAGGAATTGATATATGAATTGATGAATGGATTGACATGAATTAATACACGATTCAAATAACTCATAATAATTACATACAATCCTCACATTCCTCAGTAACTTTAATTCATTCTTATTTTATTTATTAGTATATGTAATTTAACAAATTAATATTTTTATTTGAGTAAAAGAAATGCTATTTTGTAAGAAACAGAATTTGTGTTATATTTTTATAAGTGTAATACAAGTGAGTGAAGTAACTCAACAGTTTAAACTTTTAAAGTATTACTTATACTGTAAAGTATTTGTCATAAAAATAAAGATGTCAACTTGTAAAGCATTTTTATCTATTTCTTTCTGAGGTGCGGGAGTAGGGGGACAGGCTTCGGGGAGGGTTTAGGGTGGTGCTGGGGGTTTTGGGGGGTGCAGGAATAGGGGGACAGGCTTGGGGGAGGGGGTTTAGGAGGGGTGCAGGAGTAAGGGGACAGGCTTTCTACCCATCCCAAGCCTGTCCCCTGTCCCCCTGATCCCGCACCCCCCAGTTGCCCCCCCCCAAGCCTGTCCCCTATTCCTGCACCCCCCAGTCCCCCCCCCCCAAGCCTGTCCCCCTACTCCCGCACCCCCCTAAGCTCCTTCCACCTTTCTAGATGATGATGATGATGGACTAGAGTGTGATATGGTCAAAAAGCAGGTATGGTACTGTAAGAATCCAATCCCTTTCATTTAATGGGTGTGGGAATAGGGGGACAGGCTTGGGGGGTGCGGGTGTAAGGGGACAGGCTTGGGGGAGGCTTTTGGGGGTGCAGGAGTAGGGGGATTTTTTGGGGGGTGCGAGAGTAGGGGACAGGCTGGGGGGGGGGGGTTTGGAGGAGGGTGCGGGAGTAGGGGGATAGGCTTGGGGGAGGGGGTTTTGGGGGTGCGGGAGTAGGGGGACAGGCTTGGGGGAGGGGGTTTTGGGGGGTGCGGGAATAGGAGACAGGCATTCTACCCACCCAAAGCCAAGGAGGTACAGTTGGCCACACATGAAATTGGTACGCCTCTCTCTCTCTAATTATGAATATTTATTGTCACACACACACACACAGCCAATTATAACAATATGATTTTAATTTCTAGTGATGAGATCAACAACTTGGCCAAGAATGGACGTGTGTGTGTGTGTGTGTGTGTGTGTCCTTCAAGAAGCTGAATCACCTTTCTAGATGGTGATGATGGACTTGGATGTGATATGGACAGAAAGCAAGTACTGTACTGTAAAGGGGGTATCACACTTGGTACGCAAACGCGGAATTGGCGGAATTCGCCTACCAGATGGTAGGCGAACGAGGAACGGTGACCACAAATGCCTACCAAAGCTGGTATCCATTTTTATCCATACCAGGTCTGCAAACGAGAACCAATTCACTAACCAAATTTATTATAATTAATCATATCAAAATAAACGAGTTAAATAATTATAGAAAATAATATTGTTATGTAAATATTTTATAATAAAACAAATATAAACACTGGGTATAGTAAATACGATGTCGATATTTTGCAGTTTGCCCGTCACACGGTCACAGTCGTCAATGTTTACAACCAGCGCCGCAGTGTTTATTCCTCATCCAGATTTCAAGCATGGCCAACAAATTCAATATACAGTGGTCCAGAGAGGCTGAACTGTTCTTGATTCAGAAGGTGCGCAGTACTGAGTGTTTGTGGGATCACAGAGATGCCATGTTTTTGAAGAAAACCTTCAAGAGACACCAGTATGGACGCATTGCATCGCAGATTGAGGAGGAATTTCCAACACTTCAAGGACTATCTGCAGGTAAATTCTATCGTGCAAGCATTTCATCAGTAATGCCTGGTTGCCTTTTTTTATAATCCTTCAGCGGTAGATATGACTTTTTGCTTCAGAAAAGGAAAACATTTTGTTTTAAATTCTTTATGATGACATTATTATGTTGATTTGAATGGGCAACAGTTTATTTCAACCATCTTTTTTATTCCTCTAGAGGAATACTATTACATCCCAAAGGTTGACTTGAAAATAAACTGAGGGGCAAACTAAGTGAATAATGCATTAAATAGTGTAAATTAACCTACAATGTTGGTAGAGAATAGACAAACTTGACCAGACCTAACCTAACCCTAGTCTGCACTGGGACAGACTACCGGAGGCCTGGGCAGACTATCAGGGCTTAACCAGAGCACATTACCGGGATTATTAATAATAAAATAACCCTTACCCTATTGTGATGGCCATAATTAAACTTATATTAGGACCAGAACCAAATATGGTAAACTTATTGTTTAATTTTGCAATTCTGGTGGAAATATTTGAACTAAATTAGTTTACTAAGGAAAAGTTGTTATGCTGATGAATAAAGATATGGTACCGGTACTTGGAATAGTATTTACTAATGTTGAATTGGACTTTCAGATGCTGTGATGCACAAGTGGGCCATGCTGAGAAAAACATTTTCAAGAGAACTTGGAAAAGTCAAGCATCCAAAGAGCGGCTCAGAGACATCATCAAAATGGCCTTTATTTGAAGTGCTCCTGTTCCTCACAGACACAACCTCAGCTGGGCCTAGTGTCTGTAATTTTAGTGAGCAGACAGGTTCAAATAGCGATTCTCCAAGCATACCCGAGTCTTTGGAAGAGGTAAGCTGAAGAAGATCGTAGTAGGAAGTTTCCTTTTCGGTACATGGGAGCATGTACTAAAATATTTTTTGCATTATTTGACCAGAGTTTATTTTAAAATAATTTATATTTACTAAAAATTGGTAGAGGTAAGCTAAAGAAATCTGTGGCAGGAATTTTACATAACTGTCACTTGATATTTTAGTAATTATCGGGTTTCGGACCAGAATCAGCATCCTCAATTCTATTTTATTCAATATATTGATTATTGCAAGCGCATCATTTCCTGACAGGTTAAATCCGTCGCAAATGCATTGTTTTCGTAATATAAACTTACCATAATGGATTCAATTTTCCTTTTATTCATGGAGTTGACAGTGGCCATATTGATGTGCGCGCACAGTCAGTGTGCTCCTACCTCAATCCTACCCTAACCTAACCTGGCTGTGTTATTATCCACACAAAACTGAACAATACGTTTGGGAACAACCGGACTCTCTGGATACCCTTAGGACAGGTATTGGAGGGATTACTGCAGGCAACAATGAACTTTTATGTGATAACCATAACTCATAATTTGTCTTTTTCTTTCTTAGAATGAAGTTATCGATGGAACGTCATTGGTGTATAGCGGATCCGAAGAACGTAATGGGACGGCCGTGCACTTTCTGCACGAAACGAGTAGTGAAGGATTTTCACCACGGTCAGAAGTATCCTCTTGTTCTCCACGAGCATCTGGTAGCAGAGAACAACAGTCCGGCAGCAGGAATGATGGTGCAACGTCAAGCAAAGATTTGCATCCTTCCTCTGCACCAAAAAAACGGCGGGTTCAATCAATCAGTGAGACAGCCACCCCAAGTACGGATAAAGCTATAGCATTGTTGGAGGGTGCAGTTCATAGAAGTAAGGAAAGGAATAGCCGAGCATTTGGACTGTATCAAATCATAGAAGAACATTTTAAGAAAATATCTGCGAAAAGGCAATTGGTATTGACAGCAAAAATTGTTAATGATTTATTGGAAGATGACTCTCAACATGAAAATGATGAAAACTGATGATATAAATATAAAGTAAAGCCAGCAGGAAAAAACATAAATAACATACATATACTAAATATTTATTTTTGATGCTAGTCTATATACATGTACATGTAATAAATACTATATCCTGTTACATTACTGTTGTTTTTTGTATCTGTCACACTTTTCATGAAATCAGGTTGAAAATTCTGTAATATTAAACAAAGATAATGGCTAGTCATTGGAAAAGCAACACTATTGAGCCTATTACCCTTATATGATTATAATGCTATTCCATAGCTTAATTAATTGGTCAAGAAGTGAATGTGCTTTCAGTTTATATATTTTACTGTTATTCAGCTTGGCACTGGTCTCTCCTGATCTGATTGCATAAATAAATGAATAAACCAGGTAATACAGTTTCCAATAATAAATACATATATACTGTATACTAGGCACACATCTCTCCCACTTCATAAGGAAAAACTTAATTTGGTGTTAAAGTTCTGACCTAACCAGAACTTTAACTTGTTATAACTCCAAAATTAATTACCTTAATACAGTTATAAATTTATCAGTGATGAAATTGATTATTCCCAAGTATTAATCATTTTCCTCAAATAAACAATATTACCTTGTTGAAAAAGTTAAAAGCTACTAACAGTCCCTAAGTTCCAAAAAATGTAATAAAAAAAAATAACCATTCACTTGCTTTTTCTGCAGTAGACAAGTCTAGTTTGAATGTGTCCTGCATGCCTAAAAGGGGGACATTGACAAATCTTAATAAATACTACTTAGCAAGTTGTCAAACAATAATAAATACATAAATATATATACATATTCTACTGTATACTAGGCATACATCTCTCCCACCTAATAGGAAAAAACTTAATCCTTATCACTTGAATAGAGATACTAATGCAGCAGAGCCATTTCATTTTGCCAAGGAACACTTCCTTCATTATTGAAGTATGCACAGAAAGAGTTACGCACTTCCATGGCATCTCGAGTTGGTCTTCTAGGAATGACTTGTAAGTCTCCAAGGCCATTATGCCCTTGGTTATGCCAATGTCCTTTCACCATCCTCCGTCTTTGAATGTCTTCCTGGTCAAGCAGTTCTGGTGGTGAATACGCCTGCCGTGACTCGGTACGTAACATATTGTGAAGGACAAGGGAAGCCTGCACAATTACATTGGCTCTATCTGGGCTTGTGCGGATGGGTTTGTTGAAAACCATAAATCGGCTACTTAAAATTCCAAACGCATTTTCAGAGACCCTTCGGGCTCTGGACAGTCTGTAATTGTGAATATGTTTTTCAAATGGCAAATCACTACCAGGATAAGGTTTCATAAGGTAGGTCTGTAGGGGGAATGCATCGTCACCAACTATAACATATGGAGCATGAATATCAGAATTAGGAATGTTTGTTGGGGGTGGAATCCCTATTTCTTCATTTTCAATCCCATCCTTGAATTTACACTTACTCCAGACACCACCATCACTGGCCCTTCCATTGGTCCCTATATCAGCATATAAAAATTTATAATCTGCATCAACTAATGCAAGGAGTATAATGCTGAAGTTGCCCTTATAGTCATAATAATGTGACCCACTTTGTGAAGGCTTTTGAAGCAGCACTCGCTTCCCATCTAAGGCACCTAAACAGTGGGGGAAGTTCCACAAGGTGTAAAAATCTTGAGCAACCTTCTTCCACTCCTCTTGTGATTTGGGCATCTGCATGTAGAGTGGCTGAAGGGCTTCATATAGAGCTCGGCAGGTCTCGGGTATGATGAGGGAGATAAGGTTCTGGCTCACTCTGAACTGGTAGCTCAGTGATGTCTGCGTCTCTCCTGGAAGGTGGAATACAGTATTAATATTTAAATGATAAAAATCCATACACAATATGAAATATTCTTAGAAAAGCTTATCTTGGTATGCTAAACCAGAGACTTTGATATTTTTATAAATCTGCAGCTGAGTGATATCTTCACAAATAGTAAATTACAATACATACAGGATTTCTATATATTGTTTGGCAGGAATGATTAGCAAACTTTACCAAAAATAGATAACTGTTGTACATGTTATTGTTACCTAACCTGCTCAAGCCTTACCTAAACTAAACCTAATCTATTAATTTGGATAAGGTTACTGACTACCAGTATTACCATAAACATTTCATACATTTCCATATATTTCTTTCTTCTCAATATAGTTTTGACTTTTGAGGTCCCTGATTACCATGTCCATAATACCTACTCTTTAAATATGCCTTTTTCCCATTTCATGACAATATTAAAATACTAGTTAAAATACTAGTCTTCCTAGGTTAGGTCTGGTTGGTTTGGCTATATTTTTTGAGACATTATTTCTGACAATTATAAGCATTTTTTTTTTTACTTATTTTACCCCTCAATTTTCCTAGACCCTCAAGCTCTGCCCTCTTTCTCTAAGATTGTTGGATAGTGGTTAAATCTTAGTATGCAGTGATTTTGAATAATAAGGAATATCAACATACATAAAAACAAAAAATTATTATAACAACATATTTAATGCAAAAGCTGTGGTCGTAGTTACTAACCTTGACCATAATAACATGAATATATTTTAAAACAAAGTTTATTAATAATCATTAAATTAGATACTGCTTACCTATGCACTTCTAAAAACAAGCTTGATAATTGTGGGTCAATCAGTCTTCAGTCTAACTTCATTATAATCACCATATAATACTTTTGGTCATTGGTGTAAGCATATAAAGTTCCCAATGTGTAGGTAGGCGCTTTTCAATGTGATTTTGTTCATTATTGTCTTACGTAACCTTAGCATAATTTAATAGCCTCATAATTATGCACGTCCTTACCTGTAGCCAAGTACCGAAGGGTTATTGCCAGTCGCTCCTGGGGTGTTACTGCCTTCCTCAATTTGGTGTCCATTTTGCTTATGGAAGGCCGAATCATGTCAAGGATTCTTACAAATTGTGCTCTGCTCACACGCATCCAGTTTTGATAACTGCTATGGTCTTCCAGTGCCAACTCCTGTACCAAGGTCTTGTACTGGCTGCCCTCCTCTCTTCTTTGCAGCCATTCTCGACTCCAAAGTCTCCTCCTTGCACCTCTGGCTTCTCTTGGAGCCTTCTCCTTCTTTTCCTCTCCAGCTACAATTACTGCAAGTGCAAAAGCAGCAACAACTTCGTCATCCCCAACAAACTCCATGTTGTTGTTTACGTTTGATGACTTTGGTCTCGTCGTCGTCGTCTGCACTCTGACTCCAAGCATTCCTCATACACAAACCACGCGACGGGATCAGTGTGATAGCTCTGTGTGGTCACCGTTCCTCGTTCGCCTACCATCTGGTAGGCGAATTCCGCCAATTCCGCGTTTGCGTACCAAGTGTGATACCCCCTTAAGAATCCAATCTCCTTCATTTAAGTGGGTGTGGGAATAGGGGGACAGGCTTGGGAGAGGGGTTAAGGGGGTGCGGGAATAGGGGGACAGGCTTGGGGGGATTTTTGGGGGGTGCGGGAGTAGGGGGGACAGGCTTGGGGGAGGGGCTTTTGGGGGTGCGGGAGTAGGGGGATTATTTGGGGGAGGGGGTTTTGGGGGGTGCGGGAGTAGGGGGACAGGCTTGGGGGAGTGCGGGAGTAGGGGGAAAGGCTTGGGGGGGGGGGATTTAGGGGGGTGCAGGAATAGGGGACAGGCTTTCTACTCACCCCAAGCCAAGGAGGTACAGTTGGCCACACATGAAGCTGGTATGCCTCGTTATTATTATTACTAAATACTATTACTAAATACTATTACTATTAAATACTATTACTATTAAATACAATTACTAAAATAGTGCATTTGTCGCGGCTTTCAGCCGCTTAAATTGTATTTATTGGTTGTGGAACCAGCACAGCTGGATTGCTATAGAATACACCCCTTCTCCAGCCCAGGCCCCATAAAGGCATATTCTGGGCTAGAAGGGTCTATTCCGTGACGATCATCAGAAGTAAAATGAATTTAAATCTGGCGCTGTACTAGACATGGGAGCCACCTGGTGGTGGCCTGTGGAGATACTGACCCCGCTCTAGGAGAGCACACGCTCTGCCACTCCAATGAGAAAACAGTGAATGGCTGCCGCATCGGGAGGAGGGTGGGACAGTTAAAGCTGTGCTGGTTCCACAACCAATAAATACAATTTAAGCGGCTGAAAGCTGCGACAAATGCACTATTATTGGTATAGTGGAACCAGCACAGCTGGATTGCTATGCATGCGATGCGGTAGGTGGGAGGTGAGGAGGAGACATTAACGGGTCCAGATAAGAGCGGCTCAGAGCGGGGACCGTGTTATAATAAAATTTTGTAACCGTAGACTGTTCAGTTATAACTCAGAATAAGTCACCAGATATAGTCTTTATAGGCAGACTCGAGGGGTATGGTAGAGGAGTGGGGGGCAGGTGAGGCCCCCCCCCCTTTTTTTTTTAAAGTACTCAAGCCTGGGTTATAATCCCCGGGCTCTAGAGGAATATCCCGAGAGGATGGAAGAGGAACACTGAAGTCGTACTCTTTATTTAAAAAATCCAGTCACTCATCATAGTATTAGTAGCCGTGTAAGAACGGGGATAATAAATACTCAGAATTCCATAACAATGTAATTTATTACTCAGCCACATATGTACAACATGATGCATGGGGATGTGAAATATACAGGATGGGAATGATAGATGATGTGATGGTAGTTACGTCGCCCGACCTTTTCCCTTTGGGCGGCCCCTCCCCCTTTTTCCTTTCCCCCGGGGACCCTGAGTAGTGGTGGGTGGGGTCCCCATAGCTACGCAGGGGGTAGGGGAGAGCGAAAGAAACAGATACCTCTTCCTGAAGGAGGATGTGGATGTCCAGCCCCCCAGATCTCGTACCCTCTCCACCGAGTGAGTCCTGAGAAAGGCGATGGAGGCGGCCACGCCTCTAACGCTGTGAGCCCTTGGGGCGTGTCCGGGATCCCCGTTCTCGATCACTCGGCAGAGGAGGCGAGCAATGGACCTGGGGAAGAGAGGGTTACCGGACCTTGAGTTATAGAAGAGGTGGTCCGGGAAGCCTCTCTCGTTGCCTGCACGTAAGCAGTGAAGGCGTGGACTGGACAGAGAGGATGGAAAGTTCCATCCCTCAGGAAGGAGGGTACTGCGAGGGGGCTAATCCTGTCGTCAGCCTGCTCGTTCTTAGCTAGGAAAGCTGGAGAGGGGGAGATAGTTAACAAGGTAAGGTTAGGACTTACAGAGGAAAAGGCTGGATGACGGGTCAGGGCTGCCAACTGAGAGGCCCTGTACCCGGTAGCTAAGGCGAGCAGGAAGAGAGCTTTCTGGAGGAGGTGACGAACCTCCAGAGGGACCCCATCGAAGGTAAGGTACGTTAGGACACGGTGAAGGGACCAGGAAGGGGACTGGGCCCTGTGAGGTGCTGTCCCCGCCCGAATCCCCATTCTCAGAAGAGAGAGAGGTCTCTCCGAAACTTTAATATTAAAACCTAGGAGGAGGGGATCAGACAGGGCTGCGTGATGCGCAAGCACCGTCACAGGGGCCCTGTTTGTGGAATCGGCGAGCCAGGTGAGAAATTCCAGGACTGTATCCTCCGAGATGACCATGGAGGGGTGTCTTCGTAAGAAGTCCTGGAATCATTTCGAGCACGATTCGTATTGCCGCAATGACGACTGACGGTGAGCCCTCAGCATCTTGCCCACTGTCTTGCTAGTGAACCTTTTAATGAGGACTCCCCGTAGAAACTCCAAGCGTGTAGTTTCAGTGACGCTTGGAGTGGTGCAGACAGGGTGCTGGAGAGGCACGCCGATCCCAGCTGAAGAGGATGAGGGCACCACCGGGACAGTTCTCCGAACCACGGCTACGCTGGCCAGAAGGGGGCTATGAGGAGTACCCTCCCTCTGAACGCACGCAGCTTGAGGATCGCCTTCAGAAGGACTGACGTAGCTGGGGGTGGAAATAGATAAAGGTACCCCCACCTGTTCCAGTCCTCCATAAAGGCGTCCGGGCCTCCCGCCTCTGTCCTGGATGAGAAGGTCAGGAACAGAGGAAGGAGGGCCGTGGATGGGGAGGCGAACAGGTCCACCTCCGGTGTCCCGTAGCGAAGGCACAGTGACTCGAACACAGGGGGACGTAGTTGCCACTCGACTGATGTCCCCCTGAACCTGGATAGAGCGTCCGCCCAATCGTTCTCCCGCCCTGGTACGTAGCGGGCCGAGAGGTGGATGAACCTCTTGGCCGCTATCGAGAAAATCTGTTCTGACAGGGACAGGAGAATTTCCGACCATGTAGTGCCCTGTTTCTGCAGGCACTGCACGGCCGCAACATTGTCCATATCGAAGCGGACGCCTATCCTGGAAAACTGCGGGTGTCTGTTGAGCCACTCCCTTGCTACCATCAACTCCCTGGCATTGATGTGTAGTAGCCTTTCCTCTTCCTTCCATCCCCCGCACCGTTGGTGTCCCAGGCAAGATTGGTATCCCCAGCCTACGTCTGATGCGTCTGTCGCCACCGTGATCCCCGGGGAGGGAAACACCCAGGGAACTCGCTGACGCAGGGCACCGGGACGTAGCCAGGGGCGGAGGAGTCGGTGGAGTGACTTGGGTATTTGCCTGGGAAGGTCCCTGTGTGCGGAGGATAGGTGGAGGTTTACCTCCCGCGTCAGCCTCCTGTGTTTCAGTCGTCCCAGGGGTAATGCAGGGGCCACGAAATTTAGGCACCCTAGCAATGATTCCCACTGGCGGCGAGAGAAAGTACGGGAAAAATGAGCCTGGCGGACGTGGCGGAGGGTCCGGCGGGCGTTGTCTGGAGCGAGCGAGAGGGTGGCCGAAAGAGAGTCCCACTCTATTCCCAGCCAACACAGTTTGCGAGTGGGGGTGAGAGAGGACTTGGGGATGTTTAACAGAAACCCCATATCCCCTAACACCTCCCTTGCTATCCTGACGTTGTTTGCTATCTGCTCCTTGGAGGGGGCATGAAGCAACCAATCGTCCAGGTACATGAGGGTGGGGACACCCGCCTCCGTCAGGCGGGATGCCACCACCTTCACGAGCTTTGTGAAGACCCGAGGAGCTAGAGAAAGACTAAAAGGGAGCCTGGTAAACTGGAACGTCTCGGTCCCCACCTGGAAAACCAGAAATCGGTGAAACCTGGGGTGGATCGGGACGTGCCAGTACGCATCCTTGAGATCCAGGGATGCCAACCAGTCCCCCTTTCGAAGAACTGTGCGGACCTGAGCAACTGAAACCATCTTGAAACGTAGGGGTTTCAGAAATGTGTTTAACTTGCTCAGGTCCATCACCAATCTCGTTTTTCCCTGGTCCTTTTTGGGGACCGTGAATAAACGAGACAGAAAGACCCTCCCCCTCACCCGCTCCACTACCCCTTTTTCCCGCATTTCCAGAATGTGCGGGACGACTGAAAGGGACACTTTGGTTGAAGCGGGAGGTAGACGCAGTGGCTGTAACGGAAAATGACAGGTGTCAGAGGGTATACCGTTAATCCTATACCGGGACCCGAGGGACCCGGGCAGGTGGGGAGGGATGACAGGTAGTGAGGAGTGACCTTGAAATTTAACTGTTACCCGGCAATGACACTAACGGGACCAAAGGTGGGGAGGTTATGTCATATGTCAGAAATGTCAAACTGAGACTAAAGAACAGGTACTCACCGGAACAGATATCCAGGGCCAGGAAAGGCCCTGGCGGATGACCATTGCTGCCCAACCGTGGGAGGGCCAGGCCGCTGACCATCCCATGAGGCAGCCCCTGACTGGCCTTTCAGGTGGAGCGGTCCTTACTGGAGGGGTGGGGGAAAGAGGGCTTGGCTCTGGGAAGAGTCTTGGAGCCCTGTCCCTTCCCTCGAAAGGGCTGCTGGGCCCTATACCTAGGGTACTGCCTGGGAGGGGCGGGATAGGTGGTCCTAACCGGCCTGGAAGGCTGGGAGGGCCTCCTAGGCTGGACCGCTGGCCTCATTGGCTGTGGAGTACGTGGCCTACGGACAAACAGAAAAATTAGGAGCAGACTTAGAAAGGGGTTTCCACCCCCCCAATTTCCCCTATTTTAAGTAACACAGACCCACAGTAAATTATTGTCGAAAGAACTTACTTGGAGGTGGAGGGCTTTGGGAGGTTGATGACCGCCGGGAGGGAGGAGAAAACGGAGTCCGTGGCTGCTTGGTCGAATAGCGCAGGGGAGAGTGGAACGGCCCGTACCACCCCCCTCTGCGCCATTTCTGGAGCGGACTTGGCGGCAGCTTGGCAGGAAGCCAGTCTCGCCTCCGCGAAGTTCCTCGCAGCTTCCCGGAGGTTGTGGGTGGTCATCGCCCCACGCCTTCCATGACGGTGGTCATGGACGCAAGGACGTCACTGTAAGGGATAAACAGACAAAACCTGAGCGAGCCCAGGGTAGAGACTTGAACGAAACAGAGAAACCCACTCCCCTGTATCCCTCATAACAACGAAAGCAGAATGGTACTCACGTTAATTGTAGGCCCGACAACTCATGGTATGTGTTGGTGAGGGTGCTGAGACAGTCCCTAAGGAAAGAAACAGCCGTGCCAGTGGAAATGATGTGTGACAGCTCCAACCTGGCGGCTGTTTCTGTCTGTCTCAGCTTGAAGTCGAGCTCCCTCAACTGGTAGGGGACCGGTGGCTCCTTCTCCGCCTTCCACAGACATTCCCTCAAACCCGGTGGAGCCCGGGAAGGAGGGAGGATGACCACGAAAGACGGAGGAGGTGGTTTCTTGGGCGCGGTGTTTTTCTGATGGTCCAGGGAATTAAGGAGCAGGGAAGGAATGTTCAAGTCCTCCTCGCCATTATCCCCTGGAAAGTAATCGTCTGAGGAAAGGAAGACTGCCGTATTCCCATGGGAGCGGTCAATCTTCCAAGCCTGAGCCATCTGTAATTGACTGTTCTCCATCAGAAAAACCATCGCATCCAAGGTAGCTGCTGAGGAGACCTTCGACGCAGCGGGTACTGGAGCAGAATGAGGCCTGGCCTTATAGAAAGGTGCTGCGTCGCCCTTCTCGTCAGCTCCCCACTTGACCACGCTGTCGTCCCTTCTTAACCAGCCCCCTGGCTGGGCGGTGTCCGGAGACCACGCCACCAATCTGCCCTCCTCTAAAGAATGGGTCCAAGACTGCGGGAGTAGGGCCCAAGACTAGGGAAGGTACCCGTCGTCCAAGGCAAGGGGCGACGGGGAAGGAGGGGATGAGGTAGCTAGCTCCTCCGCCAGGTCTCCGGACGGAGACTCGGGGTCCAGAGAAGTTGGAAGGACGATAACGTCTCCAGCATCTCCGGGGAGACCCGAGTGCCCGACCGGCGACGGGGCGGTAGGAGGGGTAGGAAGGGCGGGATCAGGAACGGGTATCGCTGGCACTACCGGGGGCAGGACAACGGAACCCGAAGGAGAGGCAGGACGGGCATTGGGAACACAGGCGCGGATCAACCGCATAATCTTCCTTGACGAGGGGCTCCTCTCCCTCCGCTTACCTTTGCGGTGTCTGCGGGAGGGAGAAGAGGAGTCCCTCGAAGAGGCAGACGAGGAAGCAGACGACGAGGACGGAGAGCGACGACGAGAACGGGTCTTCCTGGAGCGATGGGACCTGGAGCGACGGGACCTTCTCCTAGAGGGCTTGCGCTCCCGAGAGAGACCCAAAGGGCCAGCTTTCGGGGGCGACGAAGCCTCAGGTTCCCTGCTAGGCCCTTGTACCAGAGAGGCCTGAAGGGTAACTAGCACGACGGGCTCGCTCTCAGGCCGGGGCGTAAAGCCCCGGAAAGGAGTCGCAGAACCGTCTAGGGAAGGCGACAAAATCTCTAGGGCCACAGGGGGTTCTAGCCCCTGAGACTCTGAGAGACACGTCGAAGGGTAACGGGTCCTGGATAAACCCAGTTCCGTTCCCAACGCAGGGTCCAACCACGACAAGGAAGATCCGTCTCGTTTGTGCGCCATTCTCCGAGCCCTCGTCCACGCCATACGAAGGGAGGCAAGGGCGGGGAGTTTAGAGCGGGCAGCGGCGGGAGTCTCCCGGCACAGCTCAGCCCAAGGGCGGCACACATCACACGCCAGAGGGTCGTAACCCGAGGGAGTGAAGCAGGGTGCGTGGGGTGAACAATGCAGGTGGCCATCAGGCGAGACCCGCACAGTACAACCCGAAGAAGCACATAAGGCACGAGTAGGCTGAGGGAGAGAAGGAAACAAAGAATGGGTTAACACGTGAACAGACGCGCACACAGCGAGAGGCACGGGAAAACCTAACTAAAACCCCACACGCACCATCCGGGGAGAAACCCCGTCAGCCAAGCCAACCCTCACTCATGAGAGGAGGGAGAGCCCCCAAGGAAAAGTCTCGAAAGAGAGACCGCCTGAGGGGCAATCACCCAGGGGCACAGACGCCCTGGAAAAACACTAAAACACCCAAAAAAGTTACGGTGGTTAAGGGAAAACGAGAACCTGGGCACAATCCTCGCTCACCGCAGCCCACGTAACCCTAAACCACACTCGGGGTAAACACAGCAAGGGCCCAAAAGGCCCTAATCCCTCCACCACGTGGGGAGGCAAAGGCCCCACGTGGGACGGAGAAACAACCTCGCTAAAAGAAATCCCTGAGGTAAAAACACAAATAACACGTGAACTATTGGCAGGGGAGAGGGAGAAGGAGAGTGGAGGAAGAAAAACCCCGAAACGGGGGCCCAAACGAAACTCACCCAGAGGGAAGAAATGAAATGAACTCCCGAAAAAGGGAAATAAATCCCCACACTAACACTCCCCACTCCCCCAACACACACACACACAATACATCTGCAAAGCAGGCAAGCCACTAGTACACAAAAGAAACGATAGCAGAAACACATGACACAATACCATAGCGTAGCAGCGAGGAGCGAAGATGTTGACAGTAACGTGTTCCGCGACAGAGTGGCAGAGCGTGTGCTCTCCTAGAGCGGGGTCAGTATCTCCACAGGCCACCACCAGGTGGCTCCCATGTCTAGTACAGCGCCAGATTTAAATTCATTTTACTTCTGATGATCGTCACGGAATAGACCCTTCTAGCCCAGAATATGCCTTTATGGGGCCTGGGCTGGAGAAGGGGTGTATTCTATAGCAATCCAGCTGTGCTGGTTCCACTATACCAATAATACTATTACTATTAAATACTATTACTAAATACTATTACTAAATACTATTACTAAATACTATTACTAAATACTATTACTATTACTAAATACTATTACTAAATACTATTACTAAAATACTATTACTATTACTAAAATACTATCTGCTTGTTAACAAACTATTTATAACTTTTGCTCACTTTCCTTCCTGTTGTAGATATCTCACAAGTAACGAGGCGTACCAGATTCATGTGTGGCCAACTGTACTGTATTGTAAGCAACCATTCCCCTTCAAGAAGATGATGATGGACTTGGGTGTGATATAGACAGAAAGCAGGTACTGTACTGTAAGAATCCAATCCCCTTCATTTAAGTGGGTGTGGGAATAGGGGGACAGGCTTGGGGGAGGTTTAGGGGGGTGCGGGGGATTTGGGGGGTTGCAAGAATAAGGGGACAGGCTTGGGGGGGTGTGCAGGAGTAGGGGGACAGGCTTGGGTTAGGGGGGTGCGGGAATAGGGGACAGGCTTTCTACCCACCCCAAGCCTCCTGTCCCACTATTCCCACACCCCCCAGTCCCCCCCTCTTGCCTGTCCCCCTATTCCCACCCCCCCCAGTCCCCCTCCAAGCCTGTCCCCCTATTTCTGCACCCCCCAGTCCCCCCCCCCCCCTACAAGCCTGTCCCCCTATTCCCGCACCCCCAAGCCTGTCCCCTATTCCCGCACCCCCCTAAGCTCCTTCCACCTTTCTAGATGATGATGATGATGGACTTGGATGTGATATGGACAGAAAAGCAGGTACTGTACTGTACGTTAAAAATCCAATCCCTTTCATTTAAGTGGGTATGGGAATAGGGGGACAGGCTTGG
>JAWQEG010004714.1:0-10000 GCA_033782935.1 Petrolisthes cinctipes | reverse complement strand
TTATAATTATACTCAATACAATTAAATCTATGCATAATACAATCATATCTATACATAATACAGTCATACGTACACACAAACACACACACCAATACCTGACCTAACCTAACCTAACCTGACCTATTATAACCTAACCTAACCTGACCTAACTTATTATAACCTAACCCAACCTGACCTAACTTATAACCTGACCTGACCTGACCTGACCTAACCTAACCCAACCCAACCCAACTTATTATAACCAAACCTAACCTAACCTAACCCAACCCAATCCAACCAAACCCAAACCAACACAATCAAACCTAACCTAACCTGACCCAACCCAACCTAACCTAACCTAACCTGACCTAACCTAACCTAACCTAACCTAACCCAACACAACTCAACCTAACCTAACCCAACCCACCTAAACCCAATCAAGCCCAAACTAACCTAATCTAACCTAACCTAACCCAACCCAACCCAACCCAACACAACCCAACCTGACCTGACCTAACCTAACCTAACCTGACCCAACCCAAACTAACCCAACCCAGCCCAACCTAACCTACCCCAACCCAAACTAACCCAGCCCAATCAAACCCAACCTAACCTAACCCAACACAACCCAACCCAACACAACCCAACCTAACCTAACCTAACCTAACCCAACCTAATCTAACCCAACACAACCCAACCTAACCTAACCTAACCTTACCTAACCTAACCTAACCTAACCTACCTCAACCCATTCAAGCCCAAACTAACCTAACCTAACTCAACCTAACCTAACCCAACCCAACCCAACCCAACCTAACCCAACCCAACCCAACCTAACCTAACCTAACCCAACCTAACCTCCAAAGTCACTCTAAATAGAAAATTGGAGGCTTCTGATTCCTCCTGACTATGCCACGAAACAAGCTCCTTCCATATAGGTGTGTGTGTGTGTGTGTGTGGTTGGTAGTGGTTTGTAAGCACGCAAACGAAGGAATGTTAGCCGTGTTAATGACTTATGGGTGAATTATTTAATGAATTTGGTGAGTAAACCTATACCGTGATTATTATTATTATTATTATTATTATTATTAAATGACTTATGGGTGAATTATTTAATGAATTTTGTGAGTAAACTATACAGTGATTATTATTATTATTATTATTATTATTATTATTATTATTATTATTATTATTATTATTATTATTATTATCTAACTGTTGGATAGATTTTGTGAATGTGGATACTCAGCTTTTGGAAAATAATGAAGCCTTATAAGTGTGGTTGGTTGGGAAGCTTACAAACCAATACCACTCTAATGAATGTAAAGTGTAATGTATTTTGTAATTCTTAGTGTGTGTGTGTGTGTGTGTGTGTGTGTCTGTGTGTGTGTGTGTGTGTCTGTGTGTGCTTAATTTGTTGTAATGATCATTATTGTGTGTTGGTGGTGGTAACACACACATACACCCAAACACCCAAACACACAAACAAACACATAAACACCCAAACACACACACACCCATAAACACACACACACACATAAACACACACACACACAAGCAAACACACACAAACACATACACCCAGACAAACACACAAACACAAATACATACACAAACACACAAACAAACACACACCCACACAAACACACACACAAACACTCAGTGTAATTTAAAATGTTTGTACTTCACTACAAGCTGAAAATGTAGGCTGTATTTTTTCTGCCATTTTATTAACTTTAATTAGGGGGGTGCAGGAGTAGGGGGACAGGCTTGGGGGGGGGGTTAGGGGAGTGTGGGAATAGGGAGGGTTTAGAAGGGGTGCGGGAGTAGGGGGGGGGGGGGGTTAGAGAGGGTTTTGGGGGGGGTGGGAATAGGGGGGACATGCTTGAGGACGGACTGGGGGGGTGCGGGAATAGGGGGACAGGCTGGGGGGGGGGGTGCGGGAGTAGGGGGACATGCTTGAGGGAGGTTTTTGGGGGTGCGGGAGTAGGGGACAGGCTTAGGGGGGATTTGGGGGGGGTGCGGGTATAGGGGGACAGGCTTGGGGGGGGGGGTTTGGGGGGTGCGGGAATAGGGGACAGGCTTTCTATCCATTCCCCTTTAAGTTTTTCTATGTAATGTTAATAATTTTAATGGTTGTGTGTGTGTGTGTGTGTGTGTTTGTTTGTTTGTTTGGGTTTGTGTGTGTATGTGTGTATATGTTTGTATGTATGTGTATACCGGTATGTATAATGTGTAACTTGTGTTTAGATAATGTGTATGTATGTTATCGTGTTTAGATAATGTGTTTGTATAATGTGTTTGGTTGTGTTTACATGTATATATATAAATGGTTTTGTTGTAAATTTGTCTTTATATAGAAGAAGTACAGTCACAATCAAATATCCACCAACACTTTCCTTCCATCGTAGTAAATAAATCAGTATCATATCAAAATATAATTATCATACAACAACACCTTACGTCAACTCAACCCCCTCAATTATTATTATTATTATTATTGTTATTATTATTATTATTATTATGAGGTGCTGCAAAATTATACACGTGTTGTTCTTTATTATGTGAGAGAGACTATGTGTGTGTGAGAGAAAGAGAGAGAGAGAGACAGTGTGTGTGTGTGTGTGTGTGAGAGAGATAGATAGAGAGAGACTGTGTGTGTGAAAGAGAGAAATAAACTGTGTGAGAGAGAAAGATAGACTTCGTGTGTGTGTGTGAGAGAGAGAGAGAGAAAGAGAGACTGTGTGTGTGTGTATAAATATATGTGATATTTTAATAATAATTTGTAAATGAATAAATAAATAAATAAAGATATAAAAATAGCTTTTATTTCTCTCTCTCTCTCTCTCTCTCTCTCTCTCTCTCTCTCTCTCTCTCTCTCTCTCTCTCTCTCTCTCTCAAATAAATATATAATAATAAGTTTCAATTTCCTTAGTAAAAAATAAATATATAAATATTAATTAATTATCCCATGAAATAAATGGGTTAAATATTAATTAATTATCCCATGAAATAAATGGGTTAAATATTAATTAATTATCCCATGAAATAATGGGTTAAATATTAATTAATTATCCCATGAAATAAATGGGTTAAATATTAATTAATTATCCCATGAAATAAATGGGTTTAATATTAATTAATTATCTCATGAAATAAATGGGTTTAATATTAATTAATTATCCCATGTAATAAATGGGTTTAGTTAATATTTATCAATAATTAATTAAGGTGTAAAGAAATAAAAAATAATATAAAATTCAGGTGGAAAAATTATCATAAAAAAAATAAACGAAAAAATAAATAGATGAGTTTGTGTTAAAATTAAACCGTTTTCTCTAATTAACAAAAATATGTAAATGAGGTTGTCAATATTGGAGTAAATTGATTCCTCCAAACTATTCCAAGCAACAGAGTCGATACCATTATATTTATTAAAGAGAGAGAGAGAGAGGTAATGGAGGGGGGTGAGAGAGAGAGAGAGAGAGAGAGGCAATGGAGGAGAGAGAGAGAGAGAGAGAGAAAGAGGTAATGGAGGAGAGAGAGAAAAAAAGAGAGAGAGGTAATGGAGGGGGGTGAGGTTAGAGAGAGAGAGAGATAGAGAGAGAGGTAATGGAGAGAGAGAGAGAGAGGTAATGGAGGGGGGTAGGGGTGGAGGGGTGTAAAGGAGGGGGGGGTAGGGGTGGGGTGGTGTAAACGAGGGGGGGGGGGGGTATGTGTAGAGAGAGAGAGAGAGAGAAAATATTGGCTCAAAATTAATCTTTGAATGGCAGTCCATAAAGAGGGTTACTGAGTTGACTACCCCTCCCCCCTACCCCCCAACCCCCCAAACCACACCCCCCTCCCTCACACCCATGCCCCAACCCCCCCTAACACAATACCCCCCACCCCCACTCCCCTACCCCCCCCTTGATTATCGTGTAATGATGTCATGATTTGGTGGAGAATTTAGTTCACGTTTTGGTTAATAATTCATTTATTATTAATTATTTTGAATTAATTATTACATCATTAAATTCTCCGTAATTTTCCCTACATTTTGATATAATAGTTTATTTAATTACATAATTAATTAACGAAATTAGCGAATATTTTGATACTATTAATTTCCCACGGTGACTACTTGGTACATTGGAGCACCTTGAGTCCTCCAAGGCATCTCAGGCAACACAACTTAATGCAGGAATAATACACTTTGGAGGAATCAGTTTGCTCCACAATTACCCTAGAGAGATGTGATGTGCCTTGTAGTAACTTTGGAGTAACTTAATTCCTCCAAAGTATGTCAGGAAAGAGAATTAATTAATAAATATAATGGTATTAATCCTGTTGTCTGGAATAGTTTGGAGGAATTAAATTGGTCCAGTATTACCACAACCAAACCCAACACCTTCCAAGGAATTAACTTCCAAAAAATGAATTAGTTTCGAATGAATAGGCGAGCCCACACTTTAATACGAGTTGCCAAACGGCATTTTGATGGCGATTTCTAGGCTGGAAAAAATGTCCTATGTCGGGCAAAGTTGTATTGGGCTTCCTATTGTGGAACGACTTATTATAACTTATTCAATATTTTTTACATATTTTTAACTTATCTTGGACTTATTTTCATACGAATACAGCCATGAATAAAAATATATATCCTATTATTTCAGAAGAGGCTTTTTAGTCCGATTATACGCAAAGATAACAAAATTAGAATGATATACAAACTTATACAGGCCTTTTATAATTCTATTTTACATTTTACGTCGTCAATGATAGTAACAGTACTAAATCACAATAAGATGTTGATAATATATTGGTGTCCATACGATACGGTCTCCGCTGCTGCAGCAACACGTAAACAAACCAACCCAGCACCCAGTGCTTCCATTTTAGGGTAAAATACCCTAAACTAGGGTAATTAGATCCTCTTTAGGGTAGTGTTTAGGGTAAGGCTTAATTTGGGGTAATTTTAGGGTAATTCATAGGCAAAACATATTTTATATGTCAAAATCTATCGAAAATTAAGAATAGTACACAAAGCTGTTGTAGACATGAAAAGAAAGTTGAAAGTTAATTAATACTGAGGCTACATATTTACGTTGCTTTACAATTTTGCTGAACCCATCAAATTATCCATAATACAGTGTATTGGGGCATAACCCAGATACCCTAAGTTTTTCTTTCGCTGATAAACATGTAATCTTTACAAATAGAATTTATTTTAGTTTTTTCTTATATATGATCCTAAATGACTGTGTAATAATGCATTACATTATTCAAAGTTACGATGTTGCCGATTTTTTAGGGTAATACATAGTAATTTAGGGTAAAACTGGCTCGATTCTAGGGTAATATTTTCGGAGCTCATGGAGGCCCTGGCAGCGCAAGGTATGCATATTTCTAATGCTAATAAATGTGAAAATATGGCATTTCAACATTTTCCGCTTCATGGTATGGGTCATGCTAAATACAATTGTTAATATTTGTAGGCTGTTATACTCATGCAGTTCATGAAAGCCGCTTAATGCACACATTTCGACTTTTATTATTTACTAATTTATATGAAAAATATAGTATATTCAGCATATATTATGCGAAAACACAAAAGTATGTATTTTTTTATACATCTAAGTAAAAGGTCGTGAACTAGAACGCTCATTTTCTAGTGTAAAATAAGGTATGAAATTTAACTAAGTTACCCATGTCCAGCACTTAAAAGGTCGCAAATAAAAAATAGATCACCATTTGGCAACATCACTCAAAGTGTGGGCTCGCCTATTAACTTGGTGAACCATTTTAGAGGGGGTGTAGGGAGGGGGTGGTGTGCTAGGGAGGTTTGGGGGGGTGTATTAGGGGGGTATGGGGGGGGGAGTAGGGAGGGGGTGGTGGAGGTGTAGGGAGGGTGGTGTGTTAGAGGGTGTAGGGAGGGGGGGGGTTATCCTTGGGGTATGGAGAGGGGGAGTATTAGGGGACTGTGGGGTGTATTAGGGGGGGTATGGTGTTAGGGGGGTAGGGGTGGTAGCTTCGAATGAACCAGCTTCGAATTAGTGAATCAGCTTCGAATGAATCAACTTGGTCAGCCACCCATATACCCCCGATACCCCCCTAATACATCCCCTCCCGACACCCCCCCATACGCCCCTAATAAACCCCCCCCTCCCTACACACACCCTCATACCCCCCTAATACACCCCCCCCCTCCCTACACCCCCTCTAAAATGGTTCACCAGTTGATTAATTCGAAGCTAATTCATTCGAAACTAACTCATTTTTTCGAAGTTAATTCCTTGGAAGGTGTTGGGTTTGGTTGTGGTAATACTGGACCAATTTAATTCCTCCAAACTATTCCAGACAACAGGATTAATTACCATTATATTTATTAATTAATTCTCTTTCCTGACATACTTTGGAGGAATCAATTTACTCCAAAGTTACTACAAGGCACATCACATCTCTCTAGGGTAATTGTGGAGCAAACTGATTCTCCAAAGTGTATTATTCTGCATTAAGTTGTGTTGCCTGAGATGCCTTGGAGGACTCAAGGTGCTCCAATGTACCAAGTAGTCACCGTGGGAAATTAATAATATCAAAATATTCGCTAATTTCGTTAATTAATTAGGTAATTAAAGAAACTATTATATCAAAATGTAGGAAAAATTACGGGGAATTTAATGATATCATAATTAATTCAAAATAATTAATAATAAATGAATTATTAACCAAAACGTGAACTAAATTCTCCACCAAATTATGACATCATTATACGATAATCAAGGGGGGGGTAGGGGAGTGGGGTGGGGGGGTATTGTGTTAGGGGGGGTTGGGGCATGGGTGTGAGGGAGGGGGTATGGGTTGGGGGGTTGGGGGGTAGGGGGGAGGGGTAGTCAACTCAGTAACCCTCTTTATGGACTGCCATTCAAAGATTAATTTTGAGCAATATATTTTCTCTCTCTCTCTCTCGACACATACCCCCCCCCCTCCTTTACACCCTCCACCCCTACCCCCCCTCCATTACCTCTCTCTCTCTCTCACTCAACCCCCCTCCATTACCTCTCTCTCTCTCTCTCTCTCTCTTCCCACATTCGTATTTTTTTTTCTCTCTTCCCACATTCGTATTTTCTCTCTCCCTTCCCACATTCCTATGCTCTCTCTCTCTCTCTCTCTCTCTCTCTCTCTCTCTCTCTCTTTCCCTTCCCACATTCCTATGCTCTCTCTCTCTCTCTCTCTCTCTCTCTCCCTTCCCACATTCCTATGCTCTCTCTCTCTCTCCTTCCCAAATTCATATTCTCTCTCTCTTTCTCCCTTCCCAACTACGAATTGTCTCACTCTCTCTCTTCCCACATTCGTATGCTCTCTCTCTCTCTCTCTTCTCACATTCCTATGCATGCTCTCTCTCTCTCTCTCTCCCTTCCCACATTCGTATTCTCTCTCTTCCCAAATTCATATTCTCTCTCTCTTTCTCTTCCCACCTACGTATTCTCTCTCTCTTTCCCTTCTCAAATTCGTATTCTCTCTCTCCCTTCCCAAATTCATGTTCTCTCTCTCTCTCTCTCTTCCCACCTACATATCTCTCTCTCTTTCTCTCTCTTCCCACCTACGAATTGTCTCTCTCTTTCTCTTCCCACATTTGTATTCTCTCTCTCTCTCTCTCTTCCCAAATTCGTATTCTCTCTCTCTCCCTTCCCACATTCGTATTCTCTCTCTCTCTCTCTCTCCCTCCCCCCTTCCCACATTCGTATCTTTTCTCTCTCTCTCCCTTCCCAAATTCATATTCTCTCTCTCTCTCTCTCTTTCCCTTCCACCTACATATCCTCTCTCTCTCTCTCCTCTCTCTCTCTTCCCAGTTGCTATATACAGTTATATTAATTAGTCTTCAACTTTCCTTACACTTACTACTTACTCTATACCGTTTTGTACAGGACCAACCCATTCCCTATAATTATATATTGGATTATTTTAATGGTTGGTTGTGTAGGAAGAGTAAAGTGTGGTTGTTGGGTTGTTGTTGTTGAAGTTCCTCAAGCTGTCTGGCCGAGAAGCCCCGAGCTCCTGAGGAAGGTCATGGCCTGAACCGGGCTTTCCCACAGTGCCCTCAGAGAGTGTATGTTGTGTTGTTGGCGAGTGTGGTTGTGTGCGTTGCAGTCTTCAATAATGTGTTTAATAGAATGGGGTGCTGTGTTGCATCCCGGACAAGCATCCACAATGGCTCCATCCAGCCTCTTCTGATATGTCAGAAGGGCCGGGTGATGGCCACACCGCAGCCTGGCCAGGTGGACTCTGTCCTCACGGGGAAGGGAGGATTCAGATGGGTGGATGTCAGGAGGTGGTGCATGCAGCTGAGTGTTGTTTTTGAGTGTTTAGATGGATTGATGAGTGATTTGAGTATGGATGTGTTTTTGTAGATTGGTTTGGGGTGGGCAGGGTGTAAGAGATGATAGTAATATTGTGTATGGTATCGTGTACTGGGTGTTGTTTTGATGTTCCTTGGCATGTGTGGGGTGTTGTGCCATGTAGTGTAGTGGATGGTGTGGGTTTGTGGAGGCTGCAGCAAGTGTTTGTGTGCCTCTCATGTCAAGGTGATCCTTGATTTTGAGGACTTTGGTTTCATAGTGTAGGTGGTCTGTGGGTGTGGTAGCTGTGCAGCCTGTGATTGTCTTTAGGGCTCTGTTCTGTATGGTTTTGAAGGGTGTTGTGATGAGTCTCAGTGAGGTTTGAAGCCCAGGAAGGGCTTGCATAATCCATCACTGATCGAATATATTGTTTGTATACTGTGGTTGTGGTTTCCTTGTTGTGTCCGAATGTTGTGCTGGCAAGTGATCTGAGGGCTTTAAGTCTTTGCATGCATTTGTTTTTGATGGTCGTAATATGTTGTTTGAATGTCATGGATGTATAGTATGTTATGCCAAGTATTTTGGGTGTGTGTGTGTGTGGTATAGGTGTGTTGTTTATGGTGAGGTGTGGTGTGTAGCGGTGTTCTGCGTTCCAGTTGGTGAGAAGGGTGACAGTTGACTTGGTGGGTGCTATTTTAAGTCTGTTTGTGGTGAACCAGGCATTAAGTGTGTTGAGATTGGGTTGGAGGATGAGAGTCGCTGTGTCTGCGTTTCTGTGTGTACATGTCGTCTGCGTAGGAGGCTATGTGTATTTGTGGTGCCTGGTGTGTTGGTATGTCGTGCATGTATAGGTTGAAAAGGGTGGGTGAGAGTACAGATCCTTGGGGGACACCATTGGTGAAATTTTTATGTTAAATGACTGACCAGCAAATGTAACATGGGCTACTCTTCCTCCCAAGAAGCTGGCTAGCCATCTTTTGGTGTTATTATGCATGTTTGTGTTGTATATTTTCTTTGTGAGGTTGTGGTGGGGGATGGCATCAAATGCTTTACTGATGTCCAATGTAACTAAGAGTGTTCTGTGTGGGGGTCTATCTGAGTTGATGCCATCAAAAATTCTTTGTGTGAGGTCTGTAAGAAGGGTGTTTGTTGAGTGTAGCGGTCTGAAGCCATGTTGTGAAGATGGTTGTTGGGTTGTTGGTAATACTTAATTGGTGGTGTTGTTTGTGTAGGGGGAAGGTGTTGGTGGTCTTGTAATGGTGTTAGGTTAGGTTAGGTTGGTGTGGTGTGGGGTTGGGTTAGGTTAGGTTAGTGTGGGGTTAGGTTAGGTTAGGTTAGGTTGGTTGGTGTGGGTTAGGTTAGGTTAGGTTAGGTTAGGTTGGTGTGGAGTTAGGTTAGGTTGGTGTGGTGTGGGGGTAGGTTAGGTTAGGTTGGTGTGGTGTGGTGTGGGGTTAGGTTAGGTTAGGTTGGTGTGGGGTTAGGCTAGGTTTAGGTTGGTGTGAGGTGAGGTGAGGTTAGGTTAGGTTAGGTTAGTGGTGAACTTGGCTGACAGACAAATGAAGGTGATGATGTGTGTGTGTCGGCCAGGTGGTGAATGTGAAGTGTAACGTGTTTGGTTCACTATAATGGTAATGAATAACGCACACACACACAACATACACATAGAATTACACAAACACACACACACTGTAATTTTAACACAG
>JAWQEG010004713.1:0-62500 GCA_033782935.1 Petrolisthes cinctipes | reverse complement strand
TTGTGTCGTCAATTTGTGTTGTCAATTTGTGGTTGTCATTTTGTGTTGTCAATTTGTGGTTGTCATTTTGTGGTTTGTCAGTTTGTGTTGTCAATTTCTGGTTGTCATTTTGTGTTGTCATTTTGTGCTTGTCAGTTTGTGCTTGTCAGTTAGTTTGTGTTGTCAATTTGTGTTGTGTATTTACGTTGCGTTCTTGAATTTCCAACAGACATCTAAGTAATATTTTTATCGTATGGTGCAATTTATTCTGATGTAAAAAGTGCTGTAAATTTTATATATACAGTACTGTGTATATATCGCACTACTAAATTCATTCACCACCTGTACTACTACTACTACTACTACTACTACCACCACCACCACCACCACCACCACCACCACCACCACCACCACCACCACCACTACCACCACCACCACCATCCTTCTTTTAATATTATAGTTTGGAATGTCAACAAGAACAGACCCCAAACTTTATTCTGTGACTGTATATATATATTTGCCTCAGTCCTGGAGTTAAGTGGCAGTAATGGTTCGTATTTCACTTCCAAATCACTAGGAGGGAAGGGAGGGAGAGAACGAGGGAGAGAAGAGAGGGAGGGAAGGGAGAAAGGAGGGAAATGAAAGGAAGGGGAGGGAGGGAGAAGAGGGAAGAAGAAATGGAGAGAATGAAAGGGACGGAGGAAGGGGAGGAAGGAAAGACAAGGATGAAGGAAGAGGGAGAAGAAGAGGAGGGAAGAGAGAAAGAAAGGAAAGAAAGGAAGGGAAGGAAAGGGAGGGAAGTGGGCGAGGGAAAGAGAGGAAAAGGAAGGGAGAGGTGGAAGAGAAGGAAAGAAGGAAAGGAAAGGAAAGAAAGGAAAAATTGAAGGTAGGGAAGATGATGAAAAGAAGGAAAGGGAGGGAGGAAAGGCAAGAAGGGAGGGAAGTGGGCGAGAGAAAGAGAGGGAAGGGAAGGGAGAAGGTAGAGAAGGAAGGAAAGGAACGAAGGGAGGGAAGGGGCGAGAGAAAGAGAGGGAAGGGAAGGGAAGGGAGAAGTGCAAGAGAAGGGAAACGAAGGGAGGGAAGGGGACGAGGTAAGAGAAGAAAGGAAAGGAAAGAAAGGAAGGGAAGGAAAGGAAAAATTGAAGGTAGGGAAGATGATGAAAGAAGGAAAGAGAGGGAAGTGGGCGAGAGAAAGAGAGGGAAGGAAAGGGAGAAGTGCAAGAGAAGGAAGGAAGGAAAGGAAACGAAGGGAGGAAGGGGGGGAGGAAAAAGGGGGAAGGGTGAATCAAGGAATAAGGAGTGACAAGAAAATGGCGTCAAAAGTAAACCACAAAACGACTTGATGTGTGGCAGTGGTTAGGTTAGGTTAGGTTAGGTTAGAAATGGTCTTGATGATGATAATTGGGGTCAGGTAGGAAGGGAGGATAGGTAAGGAGGGATGGGGAGAGTATTTAAAGAGGAGAGGGAGGAAGGGAGGGAGGGAGGGGGGAGGGGGAGAGTCTTTAAAGAGGAGAGGGAGGGAGGGAGAGAGGGATATAGGTAAGGGAGGGAAGGAGAGAGGATAGGTAAGGAAGGAGGGAGGGGGAGGGTATAGTTAAAGAGGAGAGGGAGGGGAGGGAGGATAGGTAAGGGAGGGAGGGGGAGGGGGAGAGTATTTAAGAGGAGAGGGAGGTAGGGAGGGAGGTAATGAGGGAGAGAGGATAGGTAAGGGAGGGAAGGAGAGAGGATAGGTAAGGAAGGAGGGAGGGGGAGGGGGAGAGTATTTAAAGAGGAGAGGGAGGATGGATAAGGAGGGAGGGAGGGTGGGTAAGGAGGGAGGAAGGGAGAGTAGGTAAGGAGGGAGGGGGAGGGTAGTTAAGGAGTGAGGGGGGAGGGTATAGTTAAAGAGGAGAGGGAGGATGGGATTGGTAAGGAGGGAAGGAGGGATAGTAGTGAAGGAGTAGGAAGGAGGATAGGGAGAAAGGCTAGGTAAGGAAAGAGGGAGGAAGGATAGTAGTGAAAGAGGAGCTAGAAGGATAGGTAAGGATGAGAGGGAGGAAGGATAGGTAAGGATGAGAGGAAGGAAGGGAGTGGTTAGGTTAGGTTAGGTTAGGTTAGGTTAGGTTGGGTTGGGTTGGGTTGGATTGGGTTGGGTTGGGTTGGGTTGGTTAGGTTAGGTTAGGTTAGGTTAGGTTAGGTTAGGTTAGGTTAGGTTAGGTTAGGTTAGGTTAGGTTAGGTTAGGTTGGGTTGGGTTTCTACACGGTGTTGGTGTTATAATTGGGTTAGGTTAGGTTAGGTTAGGTTAGGTTAGGTTGGGTTGGGTTTCTACACGGTGTTGGTGTTATAATTGGGGTCAAAGAGAGGAGGAGGAAGGAAGGATAATTAAGGAGGAGGAGGGAGAGTAGTTAAAGAGGAGAGGGAGGAGGGAGAGAGGAATAGTAGTTTAGGAGGAGAGGGAAAGGGAGGATAGTTAGGTAAGTAGGAGGAAAAGGGAGAAAGGAAGGATAGGGATAGTTATGAGGGAGGGAGAAAGGAAGGATAGTTATGAGGGAGGGAGGGGAGGAGGGAGAAAGGGAGGATAGGTATGAGAGAGGGAGAAAGGGAGGATAGGTATGAGGGAGAGAGGAAGGGAGGATAGTTAGGTAGGAGGAGGACAGATAAAGGGAGGAGAGGTATGAGGGAGGGAGGAAGGGAGGATAGTTATGAGGGAGTGAGAGGAGGAGGGAGAAAGGGAGGATATGTAATGAGGGAGAGAGGAAGGAAGGATAGTTAGGTAAGGAGGAGGAGGAGGAGGAGGAGGAGAAGGAGGAGGAGGAGGAGGAGGAGGAGGAGGAGGAGGGGAGGAGGAGGAGGAGGAAGAATAGGAATAGAAAGAGGAGAAAGAGAAGGAGGAATGAAGGAAGAGGAAGAATAAGAAAATAAAGAGTAATAAAGCAGGAGAAGGAGGAGGAATGAAGGAAGTGGAAGAAGAGAAGGAGGAATGAAGGAAGATGACGAATAAGAAAGTTAAGAGTAATAAAGCAGAAAAAGGAGGAGGAGGAATGAAGGAAGAGGAAGAATAAGAAAATAAAGAGTAATAAAGCAGAAGAAGGAGGAGGAGGAGAAGGAATGAAGGAGGAGAAAGAGAAAGAGAAGGAGGAATGAAGGAAGAGGAAGAATAAGAAAATAAAGAGTGATAAAGCAGAAGAAGGAGGAGGAGGAATGAAGGAAGAGGAAGAATAAGAAAATAAAGAGTAAAGAAGAAGTAGGTATAGTTGGTTGGCGGTACACAAAGGCTATAAGTCCTGCTGTGCTTCAAGACATTTTCCCGCCTTCCCTGCTGATTTTCCCGCCTTTCCTGCTGATTTTCCCGCCTTCCCTGCTGTGGTCAAATGAGGGTCTTGGTGTGTCATTAAAACGCGGCCGTCAAGCGAGATACTTAAGAGTTGAAATTTTGTGTTGGTTAATCTGGAGCAACTGAATCCTCCAAACTATTTCCAAGCAACAAAACACCATTAAATCTGGAGCAACTGAATCCTCCAAAGTATTTCCAAGTAACAACACCATTATTTTTGTTCATCTGGTCCTATTTCCTGGCATACTTTGGAGGAATCAAGACACTCCAATGTGATCGTGTATGGAAATTGGAGGCTTCTGTTTCCTCCTGACTATGCCACGAAACAAGCTCCTTCCATATAGGTGTGTGTGTGTGTGTGTGTGTTTCGTGGCAATATTTGAAGGACTCATTAACCTCTAATTTTCTGACTACATCACAGGGTCCCTTAATTAGACGGATATTCTTTTGTTGGAAGGTTATTGATTCCTCCAAACTATGCCACGAAACAGATCCCTCAATGTTACTTTTAGGGACCCTGTGATGTAGTCAGAAAATTGGAGGTAAATAAGTCCTTCAAATATTGCCACGAAACACACACACACACACACACACACACACACACACACACACACACTTATTTGGAAGGAGCTTGTTTGTGGCATAGTCAGGAGGAAACAGAAGCCTCCAATTCCCATACACGTTCACAAGGTCCTTAATGGGGGATCTGTTTCGTGGCATAGTTTGGAGGAATCAGTATCCCACCTATTTACTCTTCAAAAAAAAAAAAAAAAAAAAAAAAATTCTCCCCCTCTCATGAAAAAAAATAAAAATGAATAATATGACATGAAAACTCACTACTTTGGACCTTTGTAGCTTGTTGATTTCACCCTGCGTTAGTTGGTAAGGTAATAGTTTCAGTTACGTCTGTCTATCCGTTTGTTTGTCTTTCTGTTAAGGCTCTAGTGACCTGAGTAATTGACGTATGACCTTCATTTTTAGTGTTGGGATGAGTAAGAGGATTATCTCGCCCAAGTTCAAACCAGGCAAAATTTGACCTTCCATTTGACCTAAAGTGGCCAAATATAGGTCATTTTCAGCATTACACATGTTTTAAGATACTATGATAGCATTAAAGATGAATATTGCTTATAAAATCTGACTACTTGATATAAAAGGCCAAGACCATTTTAAAGTGAAGAAGATTAATTATTGGAAAACTTCTATTTTGTTTATTCTTTTTTATTACAAATGCACCACAGTTTGACCATTTGACTATCTTGACCCTAATATTGTCATTTAGGTCAAAGTGCAAGGCTATTTTAAGTGCAAAAGGTCGAAAATATAAGTTTTTATTTCTTACGTAAGAAGCGGCGGTAAGTTTTCAATATGGTCGGAATCCTTCTAGTTTAATAATGACTGAAAATAAACTTTATTATTGTTCGTGACGTGTGTGTGTGTGTGTGTGTGTGTGTGTGTGTGTGTGTGTGTGTGTTTCTTTGTGTGTGTGTGTGTGTGTGTGTGTGTGTGTGTGTATGTATGTATGTGTGTGTGTGTGTGTGTGTGTGTGTGTGTGTGTGTGTGTGTGTGTGTGTGTGTGTGTGTGTGTGTGTGTGTGTGTGTGTGTGTGTGTGTGTGTGTGTGTGTGTGTATATGTATGTGTGTGTGTGTGGGTGTGTGTGTATGTATGTGTGTGTGTGTGTGTGTGTGTGTGTGTGTGTGTGTGTGTGTGGTCTGTTTGGTTAGATGTGGCTTGATTTATGGTCCTTGTTGAAAGTGGAAAAGGGGGAAGAGATGAGACTGGACTGATATGTGTGTATGTAACTCAGTGATGATGGTAGTGGTGGTGATGGTAGTGATGATGGTGGTGGTGGTGGTAGTGGTGATGGTGGTGGTGGCTAGCTGAAATCAAACGGAAGGGTAGGGAAGGAGTAGGAAAGGAGGGAAGGGAAAGGATAGGAAAGGAGAGAAGGGAAGGGAAGGGGAAGGGTTAGGAGAGGGAAGGGGAAATGATAGGAAAGGAGGGAATGGAAGGGGAAGGGATAGGAAAGGAGGGAAGGGAAGGGGAAGGGATAGGAAAGGGAAGGGGGAAGGGAAGGGGAAGGGATAGGAAAGGGAAGGGGAAAGGATAGGAAAGGAGGGAAGGGAGAGGAAAGCTAGGAGGGAAGGGAAGGGGAAAGGATAGGAAAGGAGGGAAGGGATAGGAAAGGGAAGGGGAAAGGATAGGAAAGGAGGGAAGGGAAGGGGAAGGGATAGGAAAGGGAAGGGGGAGGAAAGGGAAGGGGAAGGGATAAGAAAGGGAAGGGGAAGGGGTAGGAAAGGAGGGAAGGGAATGGAAAGGGAAATGACCGGAAGAGAAAGGGAAGGAATAAAAAGAGAAGAGAAAGAGAGGCAAAAGAATAGGAAGAAATTTCTATCTTCTTTTATTACGTGTTTATCTTGTTCTTTTTTATTTCTGTTGTTTTTGTTGTTACAGATGAGTGTAAATTTCTCGTGATATTCCTTCTCATTCCTTCCTATTTTCTTTCTTGGTCTTTATTTGTTTTTGTTTCTGTTGTTGTTGTCGTCAGTGTTGTAGGTTTAGTTATTGTTGTAGTTTTCGTTGTAGTTGTTGCAGTTGTAGATGTTTTTGTTGTTTTAGATGTAGATGTTTTTGTGCTTTTGTTGTTGTTGTGGTAGTTTTGTCGTTGTTGTTATATATGCTTATCCACGAGAGGCAAAACCATTTATCTCCCTGACCAACCAACCAATCCACCAACTAACCAATCCACCAACCAAACCACCTCACCAACCAAACAGCCAACCAACAACCAACCAAACAACTAACCAACCAGCCAACCAATCCACCAGCCCACCAACCCACCCGTCAATCACCTCACAACCAACCCAATCAACCATCCAACCAGCCAACCACCTCCTCAGGCCACGTGAAGCCAGACAAACGATTCCACTCACCATATAAACACACCGTCATTTCTGGGATGGTAATAATAATAATGGTAGTGGTGGTGGAAGTGGTGGTCAGTTCAGCTCAAAGGCCCACCAACCCAACCAACCAACCAACAAAACTAACCAGACCATATTTATGATGGAATGGATGGATGGATGGGTGAGGTTTGATACGTGTTTTAAGGGTATATGGTTTTGTTCGTCGCTTGTTTGTGTGTGTGTATATTTTAGGTGTGTTTTGTAATGGTGGTTTGTGAGGTTATTGTTTTTGATTGACTATGGATGGATGGATGGGTGGGTGAGGTTTGATACGTGTTTTGAGGTTTATAGTTTTGCTTCGTCGCTTGTTTGTTTGTTTGTATATATAAGTGAGATTTATAATGGTTTCCTGAGTGTCTTGTTATGCTCGTAATGTATTTATTTGTTTGTTTGTTTATATAGCTGAAATTTATATTGATTCTAGGAGTGTTTATAGTTTTTCATCGCCACGTGTTGTTTTGTTTATATAGATGTGATTTATAATGGTTGTGTATGTGTGAGTGAGTGAGTGAGTGAGTGAGTGAATGAGTGTGTGAGGGAGTGAGTGAATGAGTGTGTGAGGGAAGGAGTGAGTGAGTGTGTGAGGGAGTGAGTGAGTGTGTGAGAGGGAGAGGAGTATGTCAATAATATCAAATGTTTATATTATTTCTATGGAGAGCTCAGAATTTTCTTTATCTGTATCTCTTTCTGTATAATCTATCATCCATCTATTTACCCATCCATTCATCTATCTATCTATCTATCCATCCATTTATCCACCCATTTATCCACCCATCTATCTATCTATCTGTGTATCCATCTATCTTCTCATTCATCCATCCATCTATCTATCTACTCATCTATCTATCTAACTCCATCCGTTTATCCATCCATTTATCTGTGTATCCATCCATCTATCCATCTATCTCTCCTTCTATCTGTGTATATATCCATTTATCTACTCATCTATCTGTGTATCCATCCATCTATCTACTCACCTATCTGTATATCCATCCATCCATCCATCTATCCATATCTAACCAATCCACAATCAATTTTTTTCCTCTCCTTCAACCACCAAAATAACAATAATAAAAAGAATGTGATGCTCTCCAACCACGTGCCTCAAAATATATATAGACAATCCTCACGTCTCCTTCTTTCATCACCAGAGTATAATAATTTCACGGGTTTTTAAATGGTGTAGGTGTGTGTGTGTGTGTTGGGGAAGATGTGGGAAGGGTGGGTGAGTGGTGGTGGTGGTGGTTGGGGTGGTGGTGGGGGTATAGTGTTGGGGTGGTTAGAAGGAATAGGGTGAGGGAGATGTTGGGTTGGTGGGTAAGGGGGTCAGGGTGAGAGAAAGGAACAAAAGTACTATTAAATATATGAAGTAAGGAAGGAAGGGAGGGAAAGAGAAATGAATGAAGGAAGATAAAGAGAAATGAATGAAGGAATGTAAGGAGATATGAATGAATGAAGGAAGGAAAGGAAAGAGAAATTAATGAATGAATGAAGGAAAGGAAAGAAATTAATGAATGAAAGGAAAGAGAAATGAATGAATGAAGGAAGAAAAAGGAAAGATGAATGAATGAATAAACTAATGAATGCATGAATGAAGGAAGGAAGGGAGGTAAAAATGAATAAATAAATGCATGAAGGAAAGAAGGAAGGAAGGAAAAGATAAATTAATCAATAAATGTGACGTAACAAGGAAGAAAAATGAATGGATGAAGGAACGAAGGAAAAAAGAAATGAATAAATAAATGCAAAACGGAAGGAAGGAAGGTAAAGAGAAATGAATGAATAAATGAAGGAAGTAAAATGAATGGATGAGGGAACGAAGGAAAAAGGAAATTAATGAAAGAATGAAGAAAAAAAGAAAGAAATGAAGGAACGAAGAAAAATAAAAATGAATAAATAAATGCATGAAGGAAGGAAGGAAGGAAGGAAAAGATAAATGAATTAATAAAATTGGAAGAAAAATAGAAATAAATGACGGAATAAAAAAAAAAAAACGAATGAAAGAAATGGAAGAACGAAGGAAAAAAGAAATGAATGAAGAAAAAGAAAAATGAATAAATAGATGAATGAAGGAAAGAAAATATATATGAATAAATAGATGAATGAAGGAAAGAAAATATATATGAATAAATAGATGAATGAATGAAGAAAAAGAAATATTAATAAATAGATAAATGAATGAAGAAAAAGAAAAATTAATAAATATATGAATGAATTAAGAAAAAGAGAAATGAATGAAGAAATGCATGAAGGAATGAATGAAGATAAAGAGTGAGTGTGTGTAATTGGTTGTGGTGTGTGTAGTAATTGGTTGTGGTGTGTGTAGTCAAGTTGTCTCGTCTTCATCTCTGACATACCGTGACGTGACGTGACGTGACATGACTTGGATTCATATTATCATCTTGTTCTTTTATCCGTGTGTGTGTGTGTGTGTGTTGTATTTGTGTGTGTTGTGTGTGTGTGTGTGTGTGTGTGTGTTGTATTTATATGTGTGTGTGTGTGTGTGTGTGTGTGTGTTTCAGTGTCTTAATGTATGTGCTGTATTTTATTAATTTATATGTGTGTGTGTGTGTGTGTGTGTGTGTGTGTGTGTATGTGTGTGTGTGTGTGTGTGTGTGTATTACAAGTTCCACACTGTTGCCAAGTTTCCACCTCAGTCTTGTAATAATTTCCCACACATACCTCTCAATTCTTAAGGGACCCTGTGATGTAGTCAGAAAATTGGAGGTAAATGAGTCCTTCAAATATTGCCACGAAACACATACACAAACACACACACACCTATAGGAAAGGAGTGTGTGTGTTTCGTGGTATGGTCAAGAGGAATCAGAAGCCTCCAATTTTGAATATTTTTGTATTTATTCCACTTTATTCGAAATAGACAGGTATAGATAGATAGATATAGATAGATAGACAGATAGATAGATAGATAGATAGATAGACACATAGATAGACACATAATTAGATAGATAGATAGATAGACACATAAATAGATAGATAAATAGATAGATAGACATAAAGATAGATAGATAGATATAGATAGATAGATAGATAGATACAGACAGATAGATAGATACATTAACAAACAGTAGTGTCCTGTTGCTTGGAATAGTTTGGAGGAATCATTTGCTCCACATTTGCCAACACTGTACTACACTAACCCATTAATTAAACAACAACAACATTCCGTTACAGCATTTAAATTTTGAAAGTGGAAGACGGTTAAAAACACAAGGTGAACGTTACAAAAATTTTAAACTGTATATTCCGTTGCAGCATATGAATTTTAAAAGTAGAGGACGGTTAATTAAAAACACAAGGTGAACGTTACAAAAATTTGAACTTGAACCGTTACAAACTATAATAATTTAAATCACATTCCGTTACAGTGTTTGAATTTTTGAAAGTGAATTATAACGTAAAAATAGAAATACAAGGTTAGGAGATGTAGTCAGAAAATTGGAGGAAAAATGTGTCCTTCAAATATTGCCACGACACACACACACAGACACACACACACACACACACACCTATATGGAAGGAGTTTGTTTGCTTCGTGGCATAGATAGGAGGAATCAGAATCAGAAGTGAGTGTCATACTAAGTGTTATGCAGAAGGTGTAGCGGTATAGATAGATAGATAGATAGGTAGATAAATTGATTGATAGATAGATAGATAAATAGATAGATAAATTTATTGATAGATAGATATAGATAAATTGCTAGATAGGTAGCTAAATTGATAGATAGATACCGGTATATACATACAGAGAGATAGATAGATAGATATATACACTTTGCTTTTATATATTTCCATCTTATCTGTATATATTTCTTGTATGAGAGAGAGAGAGAGAGAGAGAGAGAGAGAGAGAGAGAGAGAGAGAGAGAGAGAGTGTGTGTGTGTGTGTAATTGTCCAAACCAGAGAGAGAGAGAGAGAGGGAGAGAATGTGTGTGTGTGTGTGTGTGTGCGTAATTGTCCAAGCCAAAGAGAGAGAGAGAGAATGTGTGTGTGTGTGTGTGTGTGTGTCCTGTAATATAACATAATAGTGTAGTAAGGGGGGGGGGAGGGGGATGATGATGATGATAGGGGGAGAGGGGGGAGGTGAAGCAACACATATTTATAGTGACGAGAAGAAAAGGATGGTGGGGGGGGAGGGGGGGTGAATGTGGTGTTGTAGGGGGGGGTGAATGTGGTGTTGTGGGGGGGGGGGGTGAATGTGGTGTTGTAGGAGGGGGGGGTGAATGTGATGTTGTAGGGGGGAGTGAATGTGGTGTTGTGGGGGGGGGGGGTTGAATAAGGTGTTGGGGAAGTGGCCTATACGGGGGGGGGGGGGTGATGGTTAGGTGGGGAGGGGCTCATGAGTGAAAGAGAGGAATGTGGGGGGTTAGCGAGAGGAGAGAGGGGGGGGGGTGAGGAAGAAAAAGGGGGTGGGGAGAGTTAGTGAGTGAAAGAGAGGGAGGGGCGTGGAAAAAGAGGGGGGTGGGGGGGGGGGCTATTTAGAGTTAGTGAATGTAGATGAGGAGGTTGGGTGCGAGTGAGTGGGGGGGGGGCTGTGTGAGGAAGATGAAGAAGGGGGTAGGGAGTAATGAGGGAGAGAGAGTAAAGGGAAGGGGGAGAGAGTTAGTGAGTAAAGAGGGGGAGAGAGTAAGGGGAACTTAAGAGTTAGAGGTTGTTGTTGTTGTTGCTGTTGTTGTTGTCATTAGTTATTCTTGCCTAAGTTTGTAATTCACGGTGCTTGCCTCATCCCTCCATCCCTGCTCACACTCCTTGCATTCACACTTACACACTCTCTCTCTCTCTCTCTCTCTCTCTCTCTTATGTGTGTGTAATGTACCAAATGTATTCTCTCTCTCTCTCTCTCTCTCTCTCTCTCTCTCTCTCTCTCTCTCTCTCGTGTGTGTGTAATGTACCAAATGTATATTCTCTCTCTTTCTCTCTCTCTGGTCTGTTAAGGGGATATTAGAGTGTTGGTAGTTCATTAGAGCACCTTGATTCCTCCAATGTATGCCAGGAAACAACAACAGGACCAAGTGAACAAAAATAAATAATGTTGGTCTGTTGTTTGGAATAGTTTGGTGGAATCAGTTGCTCCAGATTTACCACCAACACTGACTGTACTACCCCCTTTTAATAACTAATTCTACATAGCGAAGTGTAGAACAAGACACGTGATGCACAGAATACATATTATAGACAAAATATATAGCGGAGAAGTTGAGAAAGACGTGAAGGGGTTATTCTTTTTATCTATTTTCGCGCCAAAATGTTCCCGCCAAAAATTAAAAGACGTCAAGGAGTTATTATTTGTATTTTGTTCGCGCCAAAATCTTCCCGCCAAAATTAAAAGACGTCAAGGGGTTGTTATCTCATTTTTTTTCGCGCCAAAATGTTCCCGCCAAAATAAAAACGCGTCAAGGGGTTATTATTATTTTTATTCGCGCCAAAATGTTCCCGCCAGAATTATTGTAGTCGGATTCTCATTACGAGTTCTTGGATTTTCGCGGCTCGTCAAGAACACTGTAGTAGATGGCCTTTGTAATTCTTTGTAATTTCGCAAGACGTTCTTATGTTTTTTTGTTTTTCTTTTTCGAGTAAATATTATGGCAGGAAGGAAAAAAATCTATCTTCATCATTGTTGTGGATGTGTTTATGACCAAGAGTATTAACGAGACACACACACACACACAAAACAATGACAACTAGACAAACACAGACACACACACAACAACAATAATAATGACGACACACACAGACACATACAATAACAACTACATACACATAAAAAAAAAAAAAAAAAAAAATACTATCACTGGTTCCATCACCCGAAAAAATTGCAGAGGATTGAGGTTAAATTCTCCGAGCAAGAGTCAAGAAACAATAGATCCCCTAATAGTAACATTTAGGTGATTGGTTTCCCAGGATAGTTTGGAGGAATCAGTAGCCCTCCAATTTACCAAAATGAGGTTCTCCCCATAAATTACGTTGGCAAATTTTACAGGCACCTAATTCCTCCAAGCTAATCCAAGAAACAGGCTATACAGTACTTAGATCTGTTTCTTAAGTTTGTTTAGTTATGTTCATTTCTTGTTTGTTCCCTGAAACATTAAATTATTATTTCATGTTAAGTCTTTGTCACTATATAGCTATTGTCAAGTTGTTATTTTTTATCTCATTTGTTTCATGGTAGCCTACACATTATATTTGTCACTCCGTGTTTGGCCTGTGTCTCACTCAATGTCATCTGCATCTCATCTGGATACACTATATTCTCTTTATTTCTCCTTGTTCTGTCTGTGTCACTATCTATGTCATTCATCATCACTTATTTCCTGGATACACACTATATTCTCTTCTTATTTCTCCCTTTTATTCCTGTATCATTATCTGTGTCATCTTCACTTTCATAGTTTCCTGGTACACTATAGTCTCTTCTTATCTCTCCATGTTATGTATGTGTTACCATTCCTTCCTCTCCTCTGTGTGGGCACATGTAAGGATTCACTCAGTAACATTTGTAAGGCTTCAGGTTTTTGCCCCACGTCTTAATACACTGGTCGAGATGATGTTCCAAGTGGCACGTCATAGAGATTAGGATACTAAGACAACACAGTCTGTCTTTTCACTTTATTGTGTGAGAATACTGAAAGGTCAAGGATAGATTTCCTTAGTTTTCTGTTCATATAGAACAGTGCTGTACTGAATTTCATTCAAAATATACTTTTAAAATAATTTTGACACTTTTAATACCTACCACTACCTGTTTTCTATATTTTACAAGCAATAAATGTTTTTATAATAGGACAATTGAATTTCTGCCATGACACTTGTCTGTTTGGTACAGTATCAATTTGAGATTTATAATGTACATACAGATACTTATTGATCACAATTATGCATGGGATATGTTGTACAGCACATAACCTATTTCTGAGTATTTTAAATAATGTTGAGCTTATCATTTATGCTTTTAAACAGCATTACCATGTGTGATGATACAGTTTCAGCTTGCATATACCATTGATCATTTTAGTGGGTACCGTACAATCCCTTATTTTGAGAGAACAGTACAATAAGAACAAGGAAACTTCATGGAAATAAAAGTAAACCAGAAAGTTAATGAAGTTTTCAAGTACAGTATTGTATTCACTGTTATGACCACTCCAGAGCACTTACATATTTTGTCCAGAATATGATAATCTATTATATGCTGGTGTAATATTGTGCTTGGATTGAATGAATGAGTGGTAGAGGCAATATAATGACAATACAAGTTGAACAGTCTCAATCATCTGAGCTTCTTGTATATAAAACCAACATAAATTATCCCAGGATGAACACAGAGAAAAAATATTAACTATCCCATAATGAATGTTAAGACCACATAAATTATAGTGAACCAAACAGTAATAAAAGGAGAAACCTAGTAAAGTTTGGGTAAGGAAAGCCCTATAAATAATTGAAATAAATAAAATTGATTAGTCTTTTGAATAATAGTGTAAAATTGCAAGGTATAAACCACTCCAGAGACCAACTTATGGTTATAATTTTTTTAACCAACAAAGTTTGCAAATCCTGCCTGTGACGTGCAATGCAAGGTGTACTTTAGAGAGGATAAACGAAGACGTAAAATTATGTACATGTGAAAGAATGTAGAAAAAATATTTGTCCAGCATAGCATTAAAAAATTAGTTTGGAGAAAAAAAAATTCCCATATCCACGAATTCTGAAGAATATTAACTCTCCAAGAAATGTTCCATTTGCAGTATAAAGCTTTTACAGATAAGCATATGGCTTAAGAGTTATCAGGAATAATATTTCCACGGTTCACAACTTCCTATTTGTAAGGGCTATCTATACTCTGTACTGTATGGGAAGTGAGGATGAGTGAACTATATATATATTTACATAATTTTAACAGAAAGAACCTATTTAACATTCAAAGTTTGACATAAATGATAGAATGTATCTTAACAGAGATCAGTGAAAATAAAAATAATCTTAATACCTGCATCAACAACAATCATATAAGTTGTAAACCTTGACGCCAGTTGCATGTTCACTAATATTATAAATATTCCACCTCATATACAATCTACTTTCTTGAGTACTGTACAGTATTTTTCCAATAATATCAGTCTTCTTCATGTAAACTTAAGTTGTTCCTTATTATAAATATCTTGTTTCTCTCTAGTCTCTTCCATAAGGCCTTCATTGCCTTGCACTAGAAAAAATTATGGAACTGAATAATCTTCCTTCATTCCTTGAATTTCTCCCACAGTTGAGTCCCATACTACATGCTCCCTCCCACACCTTATTAGTATTAATACAGCAATATTCATTAGTTGGTGATTTACAAAGAGTGTGGCCTAGTACACTGGGGGTCAATAATTCTATCTTGATCCAAAACACAACATAAATCTCTACCTATTTTGCATCCCACTCCTCCCAAATAACTTCAGTTGGCAGGATTCATACTGTCTCAAAATAGAACAAACTTATTGACCCCCAATGTACCATAAGCTTAGAAATAAAATATACCAGTAGTTTAGTAGTAAGGAAGAACAATGTTACTCCCCTACAAACACAATACCACACTGCACACAAACACACACAGACATACCTCCATCTCTTCCAGGTATGCTTGTACACACATACTCACAGGCTAGTACACATGAAGGTTTACTATACTCAAATGAACCACGCACACCAGATCATTACAGTATTACCCCTGCTGATGAACATGCGACACTGGAGGAGTCAGTTGTAATTTTCTCTTATTTGAATCCTCCCATTTGCTGTGGCTGGGGTCCAAACAGGTTGGTGCTGTGCTTGTTGGCTGCACGAGATGGAGCAAACCCGAGCAGCTTCTGGATGTTCTGAAATTTTATATGGTAGTGAGAGGTAGAGATGTGTTTCTGTAACTTGTACTCTTTATTTTCTATATACGTTGTACTGAAAGCTTTTGAAAAATGCAAGAGAGGCATAACATTTCAGACACATGTTCCCTGCAGAGATGTGATAACTTACATCCTAATGTTTCCATGTGTACTGTATAAGTACTTTGAAATGTGTTGAGGAATATAATCAGACGAACTGCACTTAAAATTCACTTGCCTCTTTCTTGTAGGGATGAAGGGAGGCTACCGAAAGAAAGACACGAACCTGCCTGATGCTCATAGTACAGAGGATGTAGAGGAAGATGAAGGAGCAATCCGTGTAGTCATCGCCCATCAGGTTGCGGTGACTGAGGCCCTGTAGCCATGAAATAGGCAGGAACGGAAGCTTGGCCACCACACGTCCATCAAAACTTTGGGTAAGGTAGGAAACGTGAGATTATAAATACCGTACTGTATATGTATACCATCTATACTGATATTTGTGACTGTCGTATGTGTGTATGTGTCTATGTCCGTTTTAGCTGACCAAACTGCACCAAAATTGGACTATAGGCGTAACTTTCATGAGGAATGTTTTTAGCATGGACCTGTTGATCTCAGAGTCTGTTCAAGGCCGCCAACATGCAAGCCCGCCGGACAGCGGGATTAAAATATGGGTAAGTGTTACCGTAGAGTGTCTTGCTTTTACAATATTATTGAGACCTACAGTATTCTTTGAGTAGTGAAAATTGATTAACCTGACTTACCTATGAATGGTGTGAAGAGAGATAGTAGATATATTGGTGCACGATGATTGTAGTGTTATAAGAAGAGGGTAGGTTTAGTGGTGCCGGGAGAGGAAAGATGCAGTATGGTGTTGCAAAGAGTGGATATGTGAATTTTAACTGGGTATGTATATTGCAGCAGAAAGATAATATATACAGTGTTGCAAGAAAAGATGGTGTAGTATTGCAGAGAGAAGGTCTCATGGTGTTGCAGGAAGAGGATTATATATGGGCACAGAAAAAATGGACAAGGATATATATGAAAAAATAAAAAAGTTGACCGATCAACACAATCATTAGTTGTTTCGAATTTTACCGGTACATGGACGATTCACTAGTTAAAATCCAAATTATGTCAGTTATTATCTTAAGAGAATATTCACGAAGAAAGTTTTAGCATGGTCCTGTTGACCTCTGAGGCCGTCAGAGGCCGCCAACGAGCAGCCCGCCCCCAGGTGCATAGTTATGCATAAAATTATTTACCTACAGATCAAAGATAGAGGATTTATATTATTCTATGTATATACTGTACTCATGGGTATTACAATACTCAAAATAGATACAACTTGAATTGAATAAAAGTTAAAGTAAAAAATAAATAAGTACAAGTAGACAGGAATACACTGAAGGTAAAAACAAACAAAAAATTGTGAGTAAAAGTCCCATACTAACATGGAATTGAACATGGAAAGAAGGGCAGTGAAGGCAAACCCAATGGCAAACATGCTCTTCATCTTGACGAGTGAAAGGTCCCTGTTACTGTTCTTGAGCCGTTCCTCCTCACGCTCAATCTTCTTCTTCTGCTGCCGGTCTACGCTGTCACCGTGGGCCTCCTTTTTCTTCTCAACTGTAGAGTATGCCAAATATAATTATACATATACTAAGTGGACACAAATGCAGTGATACAGAACAGTACAGGGTGTATAATGAAAGACAACAGTCATGTTATTGTGTATGAGTACATTAACTGAATATATACAAGGACTTACAATACTGTACATCAATTTTTCATTAAATATGTAATATAACATAATACTGTACAGTACTGAACTTGCGTAAAATGCGAGTTATCTGTACATAAAGTACTTGATAGACTGTACAGGTTTATTTATATGAATACACCCATCATCCTACAGGCTATCTTGTTAAATTTATAAACAAAAAAATACCTGTACTGTATAGAAATGGTTGGAATGTTTCAGTAAAATAATATATATCTACTGACAACATAAATATTATATTTTCTTTAATCATTAAGGAGTAGGCCTAGCTACAGTACAAACAAATATTAAGAAGGGAAACTGCTATATAAAGTCCAGGACTGTTAATATACATACGTTTTTTGCACTGGCGCTCTACCTCTGTCTTCAACTTCTGGTACTTCTCTGTGCGGTAGACCAAAAGCCACGTCAACCCTGCGAATAAAATCAGAGCCACGAGTTTAATACATCAGCCTTGCAAATACAATCAGAACAACAAATTATATTACATCAACCCTGGAAATACAATCAGAACAACGAGTTATATTACAATACAAGATAGATACAGGGTGTACGGTAGTTTGCCCAGGTTACTTCCCGGTAGTTTGCCCAGGTTAGGTCCCAGTAGTCTGCTGTGGTCTAGGTTAGGTCAGGTAAGGTCAGGCTAATTTCAAAATGCCTCATTTGAATATGCCCTATCCTGGAAATGGGGCATTTGCGGAGGAAATGCCATAGAAGAAAATAGTCTTAGAATGGTCGGAATAAGTGGGTAAAGAAGGTAGAAAAACCGTACGCGATAACGGCAATTCTTTCAATATTTACCGGTACGGTACTTTACCACGGTTAGTTCCCGGTAGTTTGCCCAGGTTAGGTCCCGGTATTGTGCTGCAGTCTAGGTCAGGCCAGGCTAGGCTAATTTCAAAATTGGAATATTGGGGCATTCCCGAAGAAAATGCCATAGAAGAAAAGTGGGTTTGGATAATCTTTAGAAGCGTTCCTCCTAACGAAATTTAATGAAAATCAGTAATCATATAGTTAACATAATGTATATTAACACTGGTTTAATCATCCCTAATGTTAACTAAATACTCGTGTAATAAAAAATCATATTAATATCTACAACTCGTATAATAAAAAAGCCATAACTTGATAATTTACCTTCACCAAAGAGGGCTGTACAAACGGATATGAATACGATGAATAACGTGTCCGCCCACATTGTATATAAACCCAGTGAATAAAATGAATAAAATGACGAGGTAAATAATACACGTGTAGTAGTTCTCCCCTCACGTCTGACAACTAGACTAAATGCAGTGTTGCCAACTTGCCAGGTCTGCTTGACGGAATTTTCCCAACTTCACCTTTAGGATTTCCCTTTTTGCCTCAATTTCGACATTAGGCAGAATTTCCCTTTTTAACTCGACTTCAACATCAGAATTTCCCTTTTTGCCTCAATAATTCTCTTTTTACTATTGAACATTGATGGTCTATTTTTGTATTTTGTCTCAAGTTAAAATTCAAGTTGTGGGTCCCGCAGAGAGCCGCTCATGGGCAGCATAATTTGCGGGTGTTGTTGGGGGATCTCGAGCTCACTAAATGACTCCGCCTTGGTTATTATCGTCTATTCTGTCCTTCCTGTGTAGGTTCATATTATAGGGACTGTCCGTCGGGAAGATTTCACTGGCCTGGATGTCAGATGTGTGCCAGGTCTCTGTCCCTATAATAATGTCGGGGTCATAGGTCTGGAGGGTTTGGTGAAAGGCGGCTCTTTTGTTTATGATGCTGCGGAAATTGATGATTAGGGTACGGAGGGAAGACAGTTTTTTAGGAGTGGTGGAGTCGAGTGTGGTATTGGTGGTAGATTGGGGTGTGAGGATGGATGATCTATTGGGGATGGTGATTGGCGTTATGGAGAATGAACGTGTAGCCTACTATGGAGAGTCTGGTTGGGTGTAGAATGGTTTGGGAGAGGAGGAGTGGATGATGCGGAGTTAAGGGAAGTCATGTCTTGCTGTCGGTTTTGTGTAGGGGAGGAATTGTCCCTGTTGCGTCTACCTACACGTCGGGTGATCCTATCTAATGGTGGAGGTGTGTTGTGGGTTGTGGGTGATGGTGGAGATGGAGTGGTGGCCGGTGTCTTATAGGCTGAATCTATTGGTGTAATCATGGAGCTCCATGGGTATAGTGTAGTGGGGAGTGGAAAAGGGAGGAGGTAAGTTAAGATTGGGCGCACCACTGTCCCAGCAGATCCACTAGAGGCTCCGACCCTCCAATCCGTCGAACGCCACCGTGAAGCCCCCAACATAGCTGACATGATACCAGTCTGCATTCTGGGAAACCCATGGAGGTATAATATCTATATTATTCCTCCACGGAGAAACCTCACAGCAGCGATCGCACTGGATGGCCCGCTGGCCCCACTTGACCGCCCGTCGGCATAATTGACAGGGGTATTTTGGGGCGCGGGGGCCAGGGCTGAAGCCCTTGTCGCCACACAACATAAGGAGCAACATGGCACTCCGGAGATTGCCGAGGCAAGCCACCTTAACCCTGGAGGACCCCTAGGGGTGCCCAGGTTCCCGAACAGGTGTGTGTATATGGAGGTATAGTGAGTTTGGTGTGTTGGTGTCGGGTAGAAATATCCCCGTTTACTCTTGAACAATCCTTATATAATTTCCCTGTGTGGACTTCAAAATTCCCTAAGACAGAGAAATTTCTGTACACCTGGTAACACTGACTAAATGTAAATAAAGCCAAAGTTATCGTACTGTTTTGATAATTATTGTTATACTTATTTATTTATTTATTTATTTTTTATTGTTGTTTTTGTACTGTTTATTTGTTGTTGTACTATATATTTATTGTTGAACTATTTATTTATTTTTGTACTGTTTCTTTATTGTTGTACTATTTATTTATTGCTGTATTGTTTATTTATTGTTGTTTTACTGTTTATTTATTGTTGTTGTACTATTTATTTATTGTTGTACTTATTTATTATTATTTCGATTCCCAGGCTCTCCCCAAAAATAGTTGATTAATTAAAAAGGGGAGGTTCTGCTCTCCAGGATCACAAGCGACATGCTAGCCTGTGACTGACCAATATTATATCTTTTTGATCTGTATGTCCCTATATGTATTTTTTTTTTTTCTTCCATAGTTTAGACTCTGGGGGAATCACATATCTTCCAATTTACCATCATCAAAGAGAGAATCTCCCGAGCCTCCCCTGTACCGTTGGAATAGTGATAACATTATTATTATTAACAACAACAAACAACGACGACAACAAGTGCTCTAGTGGTCGGCTCTACCTGAGAATAAATAAAAAAAAAAGATTAAAAGACTCCTCATAACCTCTAATTGTCAGGTACAGTACTTTCTATTATATAATATGGTAAAGGTACAGAAGTGGACCTTACTGTATAATAGATATTTTACTGTCATTACCCACTATTTTGGACCATTCTAAGACACTTTTCTTCTATGGTTTTTCTTCCTCAAATGCTCCGTTTCCAAGATAGGGCATATTCAAATGGGGCATTTTGAAATTAGCCTGACCTTACCTGACCTGACCTAACCTAACCTAACCTAACCTAACCTAACCTAACCTAACCTAGACCGCATCAGACTACCGGGACCTAACCTGGGCAAACTACCGGGAAATAATCGTGATAAAGTACAATAAATGACAGGGGTAAAATACTAGGACCCAGCCGGATCTGGCAACACTGCTGCAGATTGTAATGAAATGAAATAAATTGGTGAATAATGTATAGTATACGACGTAAATTAAGGTAGGAAGTGTATTATAAAGGCAGAACAATAGTAAAATGCGTGTTTCCCCCACCCGTCAACCCCCGATTCCCATCGGGACCCCCATGTTTCTATGGGTATTGGGAATGGGGCATATCTCGAAAACGGGGCATTTGAGGAAGAAAAACCATAGAAGAAAATTGTCTTAGAATGGTCCAAAATAGTGGGTAATGACAGTAAAATATCTATTATGCAATAAGGTCCACTTCTGTACTAATACCTATAATATAAAGTAAGGTAAATTTTGGACCATTCTAAGACACTTTTCATCTATGGTGTTTCTCTCGGAGATGCCCCGTTTTGCAAACATAATTTGGAAATTAGTCTGACCTAACCTAACCTAGACCACAGCAAACTACCGGGACCTGACCTGGGCAAACTACCGGGAACTAACCATGGTAAAGTACAGGAAATTACCTGAGCAAAATACTGGGACCTAGCTGGATCTGGCAACACTGCTACAAAATGGCAATTCTTTCAATAAATACCGAATTATCTTGTGGAAGTGTAACCGTTGTTAGATATTTCAAATTTATGATATGACTTATTTCTGTAGCGGAGGGACAGACTGAGGTCGGGCGGACAGTGTTACCAGATCTCCTTGGCGAAATTATGAAAGGTCCAGCAGGCAGTTGAGTTGTGTACATGACGCCTGACCCACTCAATCAGGATACTTTTAGCTACTATCCACATGATCTAATTTGTTTTTATAGGTCCCGAAGGATATTAGGTAAGGTCCCGAAGGAAACCACAGTCTAGGTTATGTTAGGTAAGGTAAGGTCAGGTCAGGTCAGGTTATTTTGTCTGTGATCAAAAAAATAATTATCCCAATTTAAAATGATAAAATTTCCCACCCAACTGGGCTACTAATTCAACATTATTCATACAGTTTCCCAAGTGTGGACTTAAAAATAGCCTAAAACATGGAAGTATCCCTATATCTGGCAACACTGCACGTGGAGGCCAGAACCCACTAGGAAAGCTGCGATCCCTTTACAAAGTAAATACATACAAAGGTAACTAGCCTACATACAAATAATATGTTGTGCATGCTTTTTACATATTTCCACAAAATAAAACAGAGTCCAAAATAAAAAAGGAAAAGAAACGGGCGAATTCGGTTCCCGGAAAGTGTGAAAATTGAGGACGCAGATAATCGCAGTACCGGTATTTACCAAAATACGTAAATATTGTATCACATAAAAAAGATTGATTGAAAGGTTTATACATTACATAAAAAGATTAAAAGGTTTATACGATATTAAAACATGAGTTTTATACGATATTAAAATAGTAATCCCATAAAAAAAGATTAAAAGGTTTATATGATATTAAAATAAGAAGTTTTTACCAGTCTCTAAAATAATAATAATAATAATACCGTAATAGTTTTTCAGATAAAGTGATGGATTGATTGAGACTGCCTGTGACTTAAAGCACATTAGAAAGAGAGAGAGAGAGTATAAAAATGAGTATTATTGAGGTTTATACTAAAATCTCCATTATTATAATAACCTGATATTGTAGTATATTTTTCAATATAGTACACTTGCTTATTTTATCACTTTACTAATTTTTCAGATAAAGTAATGGACTGATTGAGACTGCCTGTGACTTAAAGGACGTTAAAAAGAAAGAGTATAGAAATGAGTATGTTATTATGGCAGTGTGTGCTGAGACCCCTTCACGTCTCAGCCCACCACATCACACATGGGTAGGACTGTATAGTGTATACTGTATATGCAGCTATTTTTATTATAGTATTATTATTGCAGTTTACAGTAACACTAGGTATTCCAGGTCTTGATATATACTATAATATGCAGCTTATTTTGATTATAGTATTATTGTTGTTGCAGTTTACAGTAATACAGGTCTTGCTGTAATTCTCGTAATTTGCCTTGTATGTAATTAATTTGTTCTATACCTGTATAGAACAAGTTCTCCCAGTTCTATCTATGCATTCTCACTACCCAACTTATATCATCGTAATATAGTAATCACAAATAAAAGCAGTATATATACAGTATTCTGTTTTTTATGATTTTCCTAGGAGGAATCACAAATAAAAGTAGAATATATTTTGCTTTCGATTCTTTTCATAGCAATATATATATTTTCAGTTCTTCATTGGTGCGAGGTGGCTTATCTCGGCGACACAGTGAGTTCGCGACTGTCCGGAGTCTTTTAAAGCAGGTAAATAGCCGTGGTAATTGTTGTGAATGTGGTTTATATATATTATGCATGTGGTTATGAGGTAATCGTTGTGAATGTAGGTTATATTTTGAATGTGATTATGTGGTATTCATTGTGAATGAAGATTATATTTTGGTTGTGGTTATGGATTGACAGTACAGTTGATGGTACGTACATTAGGCCCACAATATAAGATGAATGCCTTTAGCATTATCCATTTAACACAGCTTCAGCCGATCACTTCATCTGTATGGTAATGAATAACAGAAAACTGGGAAAATATTTAGTGGTTTTCAATGAAGGACTGTGTGGCAAATGAAGTGTTGGATACAAGTATTATTACCGTATATATTTATTGTTAATCAAGGGTCTACAACAAGTGAATTATTTAATCTTTGGATGATACAGTACCCACGAGTAGAACTGATCTTTGGACTCGTTGCCGTTGTTAGTGGGGCGTGCGTGGAGTCCATCTGGTGCGGAATGAGGCGGCTCCGGTGGGCAGCAGTAAACATGGTGCTTCACTGGCCTTCAAGGTTGCTCTGGGGGCTGGAACTGCTTTAGGAGTGAAGGTGAGGGGGTGCCAGTTTTACATTGCCATACAGCATTCCTCAAGGTGGATGCTTTTGTATCTGTAAAGGTTTTTCAGTATATTAAAATAATGTGAACTGCCGTCACATTGATTCTTTGCCCTCAGTTTGGCCAAGAGAGTTTTCCTCTCGTATGATATATTTAGACACTTTTGTTATACAGTAATCATTTAGGAAAGTCAGTGAACAAGAGCTTGCAGAACTCCAAATCACAGAATGATATCCATTTTATTGTGTTTTTAATCATTAGCATCATTTTTTACCTGTACTGTATAGTATACTCAAGTAGGCATAAATCTTTCTAAAACAAGATACTATACAGTATGTAGATTTTGAATAGATTAAGAAAGGCCATTTTATTTAAGAATGCTGTTACATAGAAATAAGAGATTCTACACCTCCCACCTTAAGTTCAACCTTCTTTTTGAGGTGATGTAAGGATTCAAAGAAACTTTATTAATTCTGCCTCTTGTCACTTACTATAGGTCCTGACTACACCACTGAGAGCAGACTGCAAGGTTCAAATAGCTCCTCCAAGAGAAGTCCATGACAGGTTGCAGGGGTCTAAGGAGAGTGAAGAAAAACAGGACCCACCCTTTGATTGGCTGGCTTTCTGGCATCTGCTCAAACCACAACTTCACAACTTCGTCCTGGCTGTGGTGGTGAGCTCTTCTCGGATCCCAGTTGAGGAATTTCATGGACATATTGAAACTTCAGAGATATTTGATGATTGGTAATTATTTCTTATCATAAAATTATAAATGCTCCAAAGTATTTTTTTCTACAATGTTAATGTTGTTAGTCCATTATTAAGCAATATTTGGTGAACTTTCTACTATTTAAGGCAGGTTTCTATGGGTATAGGGGTACAAATACTTTTAGTAGATATAGTCCTGTATATTTCATTAGTCATGGCCACCTCCTCTGAGGGATGACTATGGCTTCTATCATTAATAAACAGGTAAAAATTATTATATAAATATTTCACAGAGTGCCATGGTGGTGTCACTGGTCAATGTTCAAGTGCCAATCCTCCTGGGTGAAGTAGTCAATGTTGTGGCCATGTTCACACGGGAGGCGGCAAGAGAGGGGAGGAACTTCATGCAGGAGATATACGCCCCATCCATCAAGCTTGTCAAATGTTATGTTGTGCAGGTGTGTCACCGTGTGTGGTAGTGTAGTGGACTAAAGTCAGGACGAAGTAAAAATCTCAATAGGCCACGCCCCCTTTAGACTGTACTCATACTGCTGGCAGCAGTATCTGTAGCACCAACGATAATTAATAACTATATTTGAGTACACTAATTATTAATTTTTTACAGTTTTCAGCAACTCATATTACACTGATAACGACATCAGATTTCGGAAACTTAACATCTTAATCGGATATTTAATTATGTTTGAAATTATGTTTAACGGTTCACGGCGATGAGCTCTGCCAGGCCTATGTAAGGTGAGTCAACGACATTCACTAATCAGTGCCTTACTGGCTGCTCGGGAGGGAAGGTCATGGCGTCCGCCACTCCACTTTCGACTATACACCAACCCAAGCTATACCCCAAGTCCAGCTAGAAATATTGTCCTTAACGTGTTCAAGTACTTCGATAAGAGAGAAATTGCACTAAATAAATGCAAAACTACAGGTATTAAAACATTCTTTTATTGTTCAATGGATTTAATAACAGATGTTGTCAGTACCATGGTCTGATGTCAAATAGCGGCATTGAGACTGGTACGAGAACATGTCCGTTATCCACGGCGCTGACGGGAAAGGGGGCGTGGCCTATTGAGATTTTTACTTCGTCCCAACTTTAGTGGTGTTGAGAAAAGGCATCCCTGTCATTTACTTTATATTAAATACAGTATATTAGGTTTTTACCATTGTAGGCCATTTGCCCATGCATCATGTCAGATACCTGCTATATGTTGTATAAGTGAGTGGTATGGAAGAAGTGATAAAATACAAGTATTCCTCTCCTTTCAGAAAGTTTCAGATTGTTTTGTCCATCAGGCTTGTCAGGTATCATGTTGTACAAATGGGTGGTACATTCAGAAACTAAAGTATAGTTTCTGCTACCCCAGTTCAGCTTATTTGCTAATCTTGTGTTGGATTATTCATTTATATTTGAACACCCACAACTTACTTTCATGGAAATATTCCACTCACCCTATTTATAAACTGAAGGACCTCATTCTCTTGGAAGTGAGATCCTGGTGATGCTGATAATAGATTGATTGTTAGTAGATTATGCCGGTCTGTTCAAAGTCTTGATGAAGATTATGAGTTTATCGACAAATAATTGAATACTGTACTGTATTTGTTTTTTTGTTCAGGCAGTGTTCACCTTCTCGTACATCACGTTCCTGACTCGGATGGGGGAGCGCATGGCAGATGACCTTAGACATCAACTCTTCAATTCATTCTTGAAGCAGGATATTGCTTTCTATGATCGCCATAAGACTGGTGAATTGGTTAATAGGTTAGTACAGTATTTAAACTTTGAATGGCCATTATCATATCCAGTGGTATGATTATTCTTATTTATCTTGCCAATCATTGGATACAACATTGAAATGGCTTTTAAAATTTTAAGGAAATTAAGAACAAATGTTCAAGAAAACATTTAATTATTATAATTATGATGGTCATCATCATCATTCGATATTATTCCACTGTAGGTCGAAGGCCTTTGCCAGTATGATTGTAATGAGTGTTAATTATAACTTTTATATTACAGATTAACAGCTGATGTGCAAGATTTCAAAAGCTCATTCAAGATGTGTATATCTCAGGGAATGCGCAGCATAACTCAGGTAAGATATACTGTAGCATCGTATGAAGATAATATGTTTGGTGAATTAGAGGCATAGACTACCTACTTTATGCCTGGGGCAGTTTGCTTCTTGGTACAATTTGAAGGAGTCTATCCAATAATTTACAAAGTAATTCACCCCCTTGTCCATTCTCTTCAACCTCCATATTGGTTTCCTAACCTCTTTCCTTACTTTTTCCCCATGTACATTCCATTCATAATAGATATAATATTATCATTCTTTACTGTTCTGCAGATCATTGGGTGTGGGGTGTTCAGCTATGTACTGTATACTATGCCCCTTTTGCAATAATCAATATATTTATTTCAACTTTTTGGGGATATTCTGTGCATTAAATATCATCACCATCACAAATTCTCTTTTTCAAGTGGTGGTGGGCTCATTTTATACATCCCAAACGTAATAATGGACAGTAACAACACAATATTACATCTCTATTTCTTACATAGTGGCAAGAAAACCACCCACATTGCCCAAAAACCTACTGGGTATTCTACTACAGTATTCTTAGGAGGGTGTCGTCTTGGAAATAGTACATACCCTCCACAATACTGATTTTCGTGTTCCTCTCGTCCATGCTTCAGATAATAGGGTGTGGGGTGTCCATCTACTTCATATCGCCCCAACTGGCGGGTGTGACTGGTTTGCTGGTGCCACTTATCATAGCCTCAGGGACGGCACTTGGCTCGCTCCTCCGCTCACTGTCTCGTCGGGCACAACACCAGGTCAGTCTTTCATGCTGGCTGAGTTTGGGCTTGTTTAAGTTGATGGATTTTACTACAGCCAGCAAAGCTAATGTTCCACCTAATCCCTATTCCTAAACTCTGAAATTAGAATTTTTTTAAATCTATAACACTTTATTAAGTCTAATTTACAATTACAATTATGACAACCAAGCCATACATACATTATTTTCCAACATATATAAAAGATATGTAATATGTATTTCTGAAAGAGGAAGGATGAATGAAAAATTTGTATGCAGCCATATTTTGGTTTGACAAAATTTCTCTCTAGCCCTGACTCCATTTGTAGGTTGCAGTGGCCACAGGTGTAGCTGACGAGTGCCTGAGCAACATGAGGACTGTACGTGCCTTTGCCATGGAAGAGGAGGAGACACGCTTGTTTACTCAAGAGGTGGACCGGTCCCGTCAACTCAACGAGGCCCTTGGCACTGGTATAGGGATATTTCAGGTTTGTTTAGTGTGGTTTATACAGTTAAGACATTAGAATTTACCAACCATTTTGTCGTATTAAAAAAAAATTTCATGACCTCCTCTTTCTTGTGGCTGTTCTTCGTTTAACATGCAGAGTTGAACCTCATTTATAATATTATAATAATACCATCAATTCATTTTGAACCAAGACCCTGGCAAACAAAACCTCAAAGTACTTGTTTCAAATAGTGATGAGAATATATAACATCACATACTACACTCTTTCTAATTCAACTTTCATGTACTGTACTGCTCTGTATGGTTTATGATTTTGCCAACCCTATACTTATATTCCAATAGGCAGGGTCGAACCTCTTTCTCAATGGCATAGTGATGGGGATCCTGTTTGCCGGGGGTCATCTGATCGCCACCAACGAGATGCAGGCTGGTGACCTCATGTCCTTCCTGGTGGCTTCCCAGACCATTCAGAAGTCCCTGGCACAGCTGGGCATCATGTTTGGCACTTATGTCCGAGGAACCAGTGCTGGCGCCAGAGTGTTTGAGGTGAGGGGAAGCAAAGGCCAAGAGAATAGAGGAAAAGATGGCTCACACAAAAAATAGAGGAAGGAAGAACTGACATTGGGTGGGTTAAACAACAGGTTGGTGGAGGATAGGGATGTTGAGGGTAATGAATGGGTTGGCAGGCCTAGCGGACCTATCCAACTAGGCTTGGGTAGAGGGGGACAGTTACTAGGGGACCAGATCAATACACTGTACTGGGGAAGGTTTTGAAAAAAGTATTATTTTGCAGTGGCACCAAAATATGACTACCTGGTATTAATTGAAAATATTGACATATATAATTTTTATTAACCCAGACAACATTTGTTGCATATATTGAAATAGTTTTTGCATGTATCGTATAGGAGGTCTAGTGGTTGTAAATACTATGTATATGAAGTCCTCTTCTTGTCCTGTGTACAGTTCATCAATCTAACCCCGGAGATCCCAGTGAAGGGCGGCAAAATCATCCCTTACCACTCTCTGATGGGCAATATTGAGTTCAGGAATGTCTCCTTTGCCTACCCCACCCGGCCAGATCAGGTACATAAATTATGTGATGTACTCAAATGTTGTCTAAGTAAGGAATGACCAAACAATGGCTGATATGCCAGATCTGTCCTGCAAGCATTATATTGCAAGGCCCATTGCAAATTAGAATGCCAAAATTCATGTCCCTATTGTGTCTTGGTCATCATTTATTTACATAAGTTTAACTTACAGAAATTAATATTCATAATTGTGAAATATACATGTCTCTTTAGGTTGAATGCGGAACTGGTGTACAGTATTTCATTAATTATTTTTATCTAATTTTTCCATATAATTGTGTGGCTCTGAATCTTTCTCGGCACTGATGGTCAGGTTACAATTGATTGGATGATGTGTGACTTGGCAACAAAGTTTAGAATTTGTCTATATTCAAACTTTCTCCATCTGTCTCAGGAGGTACTAAACAACTTCAACCTGAGGATCCCTGCGGGGCGTATGGTGGCACTTGTTGGGGCATCTGGTGGAGGCAAAAGCACCGTGGCACAGCTTCTTGAGAGGTCAGCCTTGGAGTAAATAGTGTAGAGGTAACATGAGAGGATAGAGTCATACAGGTTCTATAATGTGACGTGAGGATTCATCACTGTACTAACATTGTAATTGGGGGCATACAGGTTCTATGATGTGGTGAGAGGGTCCATCACCATTGATGGGGAGGACCTGAGGACCTTAGACCCAGCCTGGCTGAGGGGCCGTGTAGTAGGCTTCATCAACCAAGAACCTATACTGTTTGCCACCACCGTCATGGAGAACATTCGTTATGGTTTCCCAGCAGCAACAGATGAAGAGGTGAGGAAGAGATACAGATTATGAGGAGAGACTTGGGAAGGAAGAACAGGAGTAGAATTAGTTTTATTTATTATTTTATATCTCTTATGACTTATCCTTATTATTATTTTTTTTTTTTTTTTTTTCAGGTCATTCAAGCAGCTAAAACAGCTAATGCTCACGATTTCATCGAGTCTTTCCCTGACGGGTACAACACAGTGGTTGGTGAGCGTGGAGTGGCAGTGTCAGGAGGTCAGAAACAACGCATTGCCATTGCTCGCGCCCTCCTCAAGAATCCCAGGATACTTGTACTGGATGAGGCCACCAGGTTAGGGCAGGATAACAGATGGTATTGGCTGTCTCTAACACAACATTCTGGAACTATACTTTAACCACTATACCCACCACCTAGACGAGGTTTTATGCAGTAATGTATTGCAATGTAAAAACAGATATTCTGGAGTTGAGGTACAGTACAAGGTGGAGAAGTAATGATGAGATGGGCAGCCTTAATTGTGCAAATCACAAGTACTTGAACAGGAATAACTGAAGAATATTTTGCTATGACCACCCTCTGCTTGTCCAGACAGCTTGAGGAACTTCAACCACAACAACAAAAACCCTCTTTCTGGGTGTTAAAAAAAAAAAAAAAAAAAAAAAAAAAAAAAAAAAAAAAAAAAAATTAATAATAATAATAATATAAATGTACCAGAGCTATGTACTGTGCCTGTATGTATAGGGAGATAATATCCACCTTTTGTATCTTGAGGAAATATATGAAGAGGGTATACATAATATGAATATGAAACTATGTTCCTGGAAGCCATCAATTATGAATATTTCCTGTATGTGTTTTATCTTCTATGAACATTTCCTGTGTATTCTTTATCTTCACTGAATAATTCCTGTATATTTTTTATTTTCATTCAATGTTTCCTGTATATTTTTAATCTTCATTGAACATTTCCTTTATATTCTTATCTTCATTAATTATCTGCTTTATATTCTTTATATATTTTTGTGGCTTGAAAGGGGGAGTGATTTGTGTGTGTGACCCAGTTCACTGGGTACTCTGTCCTTACTTTCTGTATTTCTGCTTCCCTTTTGTACCCCTGGCACTAGAGTTTCCCCACCCTGAAGACAGGGAAATGGAGTATTGGTGATGATGATGACAATGATATTCTTTATCTTGATGCAGTGCCCTTGATGCTGAATCCGAGGCAGTGGTCCAGGAAGCTCTGTCTCGCACAGTGGAGGGTCGCACAGTCCTTGTCATTGCTCACCGTCTCTCCACCATCCAGAATGCCAATGTCATAGCTGTCATGCAACATGGTAGGCTGGTTGAGGTGAGTCATACGCCCCCATTGGCCCTTTCTCAGTACACAGGTGATACACTTGTGAGTCCTACATTAATTAGTGGGGAAGGAAGTACCTTTATTGTATGGAGAAATAATGTGGACAGGTGAGTTTGTGGGAAGGTAGAAGTACTAAGGAAATTAGTTGGGAGGAGTCACTCCCCATCTGTTTTTTTATATATTTATACCAGGCCTTCATCTCCACACTGGAGGTAACCCTTTGCTAGGAAAATCTTACAGAAGAGGGGTTCGCCGTGCCCTTCGCTTCATGGCTATTGCACCAAAACAGGACCCGAGTCAGCCTCTGGCAACAGCGAGAGATTTTAACAGTGCCCTGAGCAGGAATCGAATGCTGGACTACAGGAACTGCAGCTGCGCACTCTACCACTGTGCTAGCCAGAGGCTCACGTTATTCCTTGTTAACCAAAATTTTACATTACTGTAATAGTATAATTCCAATGTTTTTTGTATATAGTATGGATACTTGACTGACAGGAAACACATTCATTGACTCAGTTATAATCAGTTTCTGTACTATAGTCTTGCTCGCTTAAATTTACGGCTGTGGTGTGTCCCGCTATTTTGTACAGTGTCGCCACGTTTCCCCAACTTGCGATGTGAAACGGAAGCTATTTATGTACAAGGCATCACAAATATATAAAAAATACATCCACTTGTGTATTTAGATGGATTAATCAACAGTAATCTTATTATGCATAAAACATTTATACAGTTACACAGAAACATGGCATAAATATTGTACAGTGTTGCTAAAAGAAATTGTAGTAACTTTTAATGGAATTTAGAATAGTTTTCGGGTGGGTAATAATATCACAGTTATAGATATAACATGATAAGCTTGAAAAAGAAGAAATATGCCATTATCCAAAGTAAAAGAAATAATCAATATAATTTTTTTGAGTGGCGGCAATACTGACATAGTCAGACCCACACCTACACCCAGACCCCCCAGGTGTTGCTATAATTGTAGAATAAAATTATCACATTTACTGGCTTTTACCGTAATTTCAAGGGTGAGAAATAATCACATTCATAATCTGTAAGCTATTATGTAGAACAAAATAATAGTCATTTGCCAATACCAAAGTAAAAGAATAAAAAAATCACTCGTGAGCGGCAACACTTCCACACCCAGTTGGTGGCCTTGACACAGGATAGCTTCCTGGCGGTGACCTCTTTTCAGTTTTCACTTGCCCTTTGCACAGACAGTATGGCAAAAAGTTCAACCCATTCCTCACATCTACACAGCCAGGCTAAAGAAATTGTCTTCAAATTAACAAATGAAAGCACAGTTATAAATAAAAGAAACGAGAGAGAGAGAGAGAGAGAGAGAGAGAGAGAGAGAGAGAGAGAGAGAACGGTACTGAAAATTTGGCGGCAACACTGTAAAGAGGTGAAAGCCACACCACAGCCGTAAATTTAGGCGAGTTTGACTATACATTCGTGTGGTGTTTGAGTTTATTAGACATTCATTAGGTCTGGTTTATGGACAGGATGGAATAACACTCATGCTTAGCATAAGGAAACAATCCTTAGCATAAGTTAGAAATTAAGTGAACTAACTTCCTGCCTGAGGCCAGCATCATTTCCCACAGATTGGGACTCACGAAGGCCTAAAGAAAATGGGTGGAATATATGCGGACCTGATCCGTCAACAGCAGCAAGAGGAGAGTGCAAATACTGACAACACTCGCCTGTTATAACCTTAAGCAAGTCTAGCGAGTAACATTTGTCTCTCCACAATAACCCTACCCCTGAATAACACAGAAGCGCCATCCCTGAAGTTGACCCGACTCATAATCCCCATCCGTGCAGCTAACTTAACATTTGTGCTCCACCCCTGTTGATGACTTAATCTGGTAGCCCTGCATATCCAAGTAGCTAGTGGTTAATTATAATATAGAAGGGGAACAGGGCATGTGGCTGAAGTTAGATAAGGGTTAGTTTGTATATTTTGTTTATATTAATTCAGGCTGGAAAAAGACATAGGTGTAATATGTTACATAATAAATTATAGACAGTATGTGTATATATTTAGTCTCTTTAATTATATTCTAGTAACCTCATTTACTTTTGTAATGAAGCAGCCAAAATATATAATGCTCCTTTTTGTTATGGCATGTAAATTGAAGCAAATTATACTGACAAATTTTATGGTTTAATAAAGACTATATCTGTGAAAATTAAAGACTTGCCCTCGTAGTGCTTTAAGAAGAAATGTATTATGGAAAATTTTTGTGGAGAAAAAACACTTGTACTATCAGTATATCCTTGGGAATTTTTTTTAGTTTTACAAGAATACTAGCAGTACATTATAGTTATGAGACTGCATAGAAAACTTGAAAGGTGCTGATTTTTTTGTCAAGTTTAAATCTAAAACGAAAATGTAGTTGAATATGAAACTCCCATAAAATTCTCCCTCCCCTTCTCCCTCCTCCTGCCCTCCTCACTTCTCTAGAATTTCTCAATTTATTTTGCCTGTCGGTATCTGTCTGACATAATGTACTGTACATCGACTTTTTTTTTTTCATCACAAAATAAAGTTCTTTTATAGTGTATTTATTTCATGCAAAGAAAACAAGACAATATTTATTATTATTCTGTTATTAATGTATTTCCTGCAAGGATACAAGACAGAAACCCCTGAACTTCAGTTAATTAAACTGGTCACAGCGAGTGGTGTTGGAAGTGTCAGACACCACCAGGCGGCACAGCAGGTTAGACTTGCAGTTCTCATCACACCCTTCCTCCCTGTATGGCCGTGCATCCTTCGTATAGTACCTGGGAGGGAGGGAAAGGGAAAAGAATACATACTGGTAATATATAATATAGTGCACAAAAGTTCATTCCCTCAGTTAGTTACATTATGACTGAATTATGTGGTTCAAACCACATTCACCGTCTACCCTCTATTGTTTAGTCATTCGATCCACAGGTGCTTCAGTTGTGTTGTGGCTGTCTGAGGGAATTTACTTTTGTGCACCATACAGTACAACAGTAAGCTTGTGTATAGACATGACATTACATGGAATACACATAACCATTATTCTCCTATTCTTTCCTCTCGTATCTTTGAGTGAGTAACTTTGCCTGGTTGTTGTTGCCTTGTTCATAAATAAAGTTTGTGCATCTCATAGGTTTGTTGTACCTGCTGCACCTTCAACTTCATGTATGTCAATTGGAAAGTTGTAAGAGTTAATCACTTTGGCCCAACATTTTCTTGTGGCAGGTAAAATCTTATGTCATAGTATGTCAGAGGAAACTTACTTAGAGTTGCCATACTGGAAGGGTTAACGTAAGTAACCAAGGAAGAATATTACTGTATTATGAAGCTAACCAAGGAAGATACGAGTAACTTAAAGGAAGATTTATAATGTTAAGTAAAAACACTGTAAGGTAAAAACAGATGATAGGCATTTCCTTTCTAGACTGCATAAACTCAAGTGTTGTACAGTAGTATACAGTTACATGATAAAGGATGTTACCAGTACAGTACAGTACATGGTTAGTTATTTGGGTTTCCAGTAACAATAATGAGAAAAAAGAATAGTATAAGTTGGTGCTCCATTCTTTAGTAATTTCCTCTATGCAGTCGAGGCACAGCGGTCAGCAGGTGTGGGTACTCACCTGAAGAACTGATCAAAGACAGTACTGTTTGGTTCCTTCATAATGTCCACTAGCATAGACCAGGAGGAGGGGGTCAGATCACTCAACCTGGTGCAGAAATTATCAAGTGTTAGGTTTATCTCATGTAGTGCATTTCCATTTCCAGTACAGTATTTAAAAGTCAGGTGTTGGCTATAAGGGACCAGTGCATTCTCCCCAGTTTATAATACTGTACACACCATATTTTGAGTTAAGTTTATTTCATGTATAGCTTTTCTACGTATATTAAAGTCTGTCATTAGCTAAAAGGGACTAGTGCATTCTCCCCAGTTTAAAATTTATACTCAAGATGACCTACCCATAGGCTTCCTTGGCGGAGTACAGGCGGAAGAATGAAGCGTTGTTGTTGAAGTTGGCTTCGTCAAGGTCCATGATGTAATTATCATTGTCAAGAACTTGCTGTAATGGTAGAGTAAGCTGGCCAGTTAGAAAGAATAAACAACAAGGCAAACAACCAGAAAGACGAACGAATCACTATATAAATTTGTGTAGGAGGAATTACCATATTATAGAAATGACTGAGTTCTATTGTTTCTCTGGTAACAGGGAGATGAATACTGTATCTTAGTTACCAGGGTGAAAGGCAACCAGAAGAACAGAAAAAACTGAGTAAATTTATGTACTTATTTATATTCAGCTCCCAACAAATGGAAACTTTATATATACAGTACAGAATGTAATTACTGCTGCTACCTCAATTGTATATATATCAGAGTTATTTTCCATGACTGTACATACATAGGTTGAGCCTTGGTAGTCTCCATCAATGGTGTAGATCTTGTAACCCGGGTTGAGGTTATGGTAGGGTGTCTGGCTCTGGGCTACATACCCAACCAATGCTGGTCGGTCGTTCTCATCGTATACCATCATGAAGTGGTCCTTGTGTGTGTGACCGTAGAAGAGACCAGCAATTATTGCCTCATACCTGTTGGAGAATATTTTCACTGCAAGTGTCTGAACTGATGTGTCATTATGGATATATTTCATTACTATATATTTTATATTTACTTACACCTGTGGGAAAAACATTTTTACTGAAGTCATTTGAATTTGAGTTTCTTATTTACTAATTTTGAGTAGAGCTGTCGTTTATGTTCTGTGGGATACTGCATCTGTTTGTTGCATCACCTTAGCATGATCCTGTTGTATTGATGACTCCAGGTCTTGGAACAATCGTCATGGCCTGGTGGGTGATGGCTGATGAGGTACACCATCTCACCGGCATCCTCTGCTTTCTGCAGTTCCTGGGCCATCCATTCCAGCTCTGAGGCAGGATCCACATCATCGTATATCAACCACCTGTGGGAGGAGGAGATGTTAACAGTTGTAACATAAGGTAAGGTGCTGTTTGTTTTTTAAGGTAACCCTTCCCCATTGTGTTCAATTGTATTACCTTTTTCTTCCTGTGGCAAAGATTTATTGTTTTTTTTTTTCATCTGATGTAATCCTAGGTGTACAATGGGAGGGGAGAAAGTGTAAATTTTATGTATTTCTGTATTCAAGCTGACTTTACACCATCGTTGGGGGGGATTATAGTCATTCCTTGTCAATTTGTAAGGATTGTGTTGTGTTGATTTGTAAGGATTGTATAGTGTTTTGTCAGTTGATTGACTGTTCCAATCATATTATGTAATGTTTGTTAGTATACTCATGATAATTAGCAGGACCCTTAGTCATTGTTATTGTGCTCCCAAAATGTACTGTTGCCTACATTGCTCTTACCGGCTGGTTTTACCTGTCCTCAGAACACTCAGTTATATGATGATTTTAAAGACTGAAGAAAAAACACACATACACAGACACACACACAAACAAACCCACACACACACACACCAGTTAAAGCTATAGCAGTAGTTTGTGTTGATGGAAAGTATCCTGAGTCCAGGCTTGATGAGGGTGCTATAGTAAGCACTGAAGAGGATGGTGCTGGCCACTTCAGCAGGCAGCCACTGTCCCCAGAGCAGGGTGATCTCGTCGTACAGCCACGAGATGTCAAACTCGTTATCGATGTAGGGCTGTGGGAAACTGAAGGGAAAATGAAAAGGAGTGTGATTGTGAGGGTGAAAGATAGTGAGTGAGAGGGAAAAGGAGAGTGAATAAGTATAAAAATTAGAGTGATTGTGAGGGAAAAGGATAGTGAGTGTGAGGGAAAAGAATAGTGAGTGTGAGGGAAAAGGATAGTAACTGAGAGGGAAACAGGAGAGTGAGTGAGAGGGTTGTGAATGTAGGATTGCAGGCGATTGAGGGAGGGGTGAAGTGAGAGGGAAAAGGAAAGTGAGTAATAGAAAAAACGATAGTGAGTGAGGGGGAAAAGGAAAGTGAGTGTGAAGGAAAAGGGGAGCAAGTCAAAGGGTAAAGGGGTTGCATTTATTCATGCTCGAGGACTTAAATAGGCAAGACTGTTACTGAGTTTTGTAAATCATAAACAAAATCATATTTAACTGGAAAGAAAAGAGTACGCCTGCTTTAACCATGTATAGCAGCGATTCAGGCTTTAGATTTAAAAAGCTTGTACATTCATACTCTATATTGCGATGCATTAATGGGGTACCATATACTGTATATTGCAATGTTGTTGTTGGTAAATCTGGGGCAACTGATTCCTCCAAACTGTTCCAAGCATCAGGATTCCTTTATATTTTATTCATTGGTCCTGTTACCTGACATATAAGTACATTAGAGGAATCAAGGCACTCCTATATACCAAAACTGTATTACTCCTTTAAAATAGAAGAAAAACATCATTAAAAAATAAGAAGAGATGAAACTCACGCATTAACGGGGTGAGACTCATGGTTGCCGAGGGCGGGGAAGACCGGAATGTCAGGGAAATAATCTTGGATCATCTGCACAGCGTCCCGTACAATCAGCAAGTTGCCCTCCCGCGACGTGTTCCAGATGTTGTGGGGCACGATGTCCCCGGTCCAGATGATGAAGTCGATATCCTGATGAGTGTAGGAGAAATGGAATTAGTAGGATGCATGTGCTGTAAAATGGGAGACTTGGCGATTAATTTTCATTTTTCTACAACAGATGATGAAGTCAGTATCCTGATGTGTGTAGGGAAGATGGAGTTAGTAGGATGCGTGAGTTGTAAAATGGGAGACTTGGCAATTAGCTTTCATTTTTTCATAACGGAAATGTTAGAAAGTAACTGCGTGGAAAAACTGAATGTCTTATTAAAGAAGCCATATTTATTCTAGTAAAGACTATGATAATTCCCAGACTGCATCCTCATATTACATACTGGAAGCAAGATAGTTCCCTGATTGCATCCCCATTATACATACTGGATGCCTGGTGTTGATGTCTTCATACAATGCCTCCAACAACCATCTGGGGGCATCACAGTTACGGTAGTCCCCCCACTGGCCCGCTGCTGCTTCAGGAATCTCTAAGGGGCCTGGCAGAACGGTGGAAAGATATGCAGTCCTTTTAGATGGTAATGGCAGAACAGATTGTTGAATATATAGTAAGTTTTTTGTTGATTAGATATTTTGCAGTAGAAAGCTACAGTATTTTAATTTTGTTGTGTTGAAGTGGTCATGATGGGATAATTCATTCATTATGTATATTTTATTTCTTTGGGAGAAATACTGTGATCACCCTCATTTATAATCTGTCAGGATGTGTGTGTGTTTGTCGGTATGCGAGGATGTTTTCCTTGTACAGTATATGTGTAGTTCCATTGAAATAATTCGTTTTATGGGATGCCTTGGGATAGTCCAGCAATCCCCTATATTATCTTATTTACATGAGACATCAGCCATTGTTTTTAGCTTAATCGGTAAAGTTTTGGCCTTTTTTCACCAAGAATACTTTGCATATACAGAGAAGTAATCTGCAGTTATATACGAACACCATCAACGAACTTGGACATTGATTTGGAATTTTCGTACTTATTTTTTTATATCTCACAAGTGAGGCAGTGAGTGGAATTTTAGATTTTGGTCTTCACCTTTTTCAGGACCCGTATAGAAAAAAAAAGTTTTTGCTCGTACAGTATTGGCAAAATTATAAACTATACAGTAAAGTACATGTATATGGAAAAAATCTTTTGTTTGTACTGTAGAAAAAATTAATCAAAGTCTTCAGTTGTTGCTTAGCCCCATCCCCTCCCCCCATCCCACTCACCACTCTCCTCCCTACAGCAGTGATACTTCTCAGGACACTCTGCATTACTGCCAACCTTGTAGTACGGGTCATAGTGAGTGTCAGCCAAGTGAAGCACCTTCATTGTTGGTGACCCAGGCTGTCAAAAGTCAGGTCAGATCAGAACAGGGATGGTTTAGGTTAGGTCAGATAAGGATGGGGTAAGGTATAGTGTTTGTAGGACTTACGAGGACCACACAGCAATGTGGAAAGTACAAGAAGTATGCAAGTATAGTTCCCTATTTTTTCTGGAATGTAAAATTGTAACACTGGGAACACATTGTAAGGTATGCAAAAATTTTTATTTACTCTTATAAATTATCTACCTTGTGTTTTGAAGCATTTGTCATGGATGTAGATCAAACTAGACATAACCAACATTTGACATTTTCTTGAAAGCCTTCTTACCTAACCTAACTTAACCTAAGTAATTCTAACCATACCCTTCCTTATATAACCCTGCCTTACCTAATGTCACCAACTGTAATCTGTGTTCACTCACCTCTGGCAGTGGGGGCCTGGTGATGGGTGGTTTAGTAGTGTTGGGCATGGTGACCTCCCACACTCTGGCTGGGTTGTCTGTGTTACACCCGAAGCCTGGAAACAGCATCCCACAGGCGTCCTTGCCATCCAGGTTTTCTGTGTTCTCGATGATCCAGAACAGTTGGGGCTGCAATGGGATAGGAAAAAGGAAGTGTACATTAGATGCTAGAAGAGTGTTTTGTAGAGTGGAGAGTGCCTGCTGTTATAGAAAGCAGAGATTATCTTGTCTTTTCACTCTGTCTACTGGTATGTACAGTATCTATCTATAGATTGATAAAGGAGTACAGGTATTATAATAGAAAGCAGAGTTATTAAAAGATACATCTCAGAAGAATGAGCCACCTCAGCTATGCGAAGGAAATTGTCACAGAAGATGAAGTTTCCGAGTTCAAGGTCGACACAGAGGTTGGTCATCATGCCCACGATGTCCTCAGGGTTTGTGCCATTCTGGATGGAGTGTATGATCTGGTTGATACCCACGTTGCAGGTGGAGCAGAATAGGACACTGCTGGGGCCACCATCTGGCTGTTGGCCCCTAAAGGTCTCCCATATTGATGTCCCACGTAGCAGGTTTTTGAGGTCCAGGTCTGTCCGTGTGGAAGAGGGTTGTCCTTTTGACTCAGTGGTATTTGTTATATGATTTGTGATTCACAGTTACCTTATTGCAATATAATTTGCTGCTCAACAACAATTAATGTCCCATTTGAAGACTACGCAAGATTGTGAAATAATTCCTTGGACATTTGAATGGACATAAGCCACACAGTAGTAAATTATACATATCTCATAAAGTGCTCACATATCAAGAACTGTTTCAGATTGGAACCAACAACTAAACAGACACATAGACAGACAAAAATGCAGACTAGGCAGCACAAACAGGCACAGGTCTAGACAAAAAGGCAGATAGACAATATACTAGACATATCCTGTACTGTACAGTACTCACATTTGGAGATCTGCTTCAGAGTTGAGCCGATGATGCCCGTATCCACAGCATCACGCATCTCCTCACTGATCATCTCCATCATCACCCCTGTCCTCACTCCATCACCACCCCAACCCTTCTGCCCCAGGGGCACCCCACTCGCTGTCAGGGGAGGTTCAAGGGGTTAGGGATGAGTAGAGTAGACAGAGATGGGTTTGGGTTAGTGGAATATAGTTGAGTAGCGTATGGTACGATAGAGTAGGGTATGGTTTAGTGAGTTTGTGATAGGAATATGTTTGAGTAAGTTTAGAGGATAGTATACTTTTGGTCCTTTAGAGTGCCTTGATTCCTCCAAAGCATGCCAGGAAACAGGACCAGATTAACAATGATAATGGTGGCCTGTTGCTTGGAATAGTTTAGATGAATCAGTTGCTCCAGTTTATCCTGCTGGGGGGTAATAATATAACATCCAAAAGCTGATACATGTTATAGATAACCCAAAACAGCTGTTGCTAAATCTGGAGCAAATGATTCCCCTAAACTATTGCAAGCAACTGGACACCACTATTTTCGTCAATCTGGCCCTGTTTCCTGGCATACTTTGGAGGAATGAAAGAGCTGTGATGTATGAAAAGTGTATTGCCCCCTCAACGTTTTAGGTGTCAGTCTGTGAACCATTACTAGATTATTTATAATGTTACAAATGTTCCAACAACACCATCAACCTTTGTTATCTTTACCCTCAACTGCAACACGGAGTTAATTAAGGGAAGACCATACAGTGTTGGTCGTAAATATGAATATGGAGCAAATGATTCCTCCAAACTTTACCAAGCAACAGACCACCATTATTTTTTTTATGTGGTTTTGTTTCCTGGCATACATTAGTGGAATCAAATCACTCTAATGTACACTCGTGATACATAATTTCTGACGAGGGAGTGTTAGAGTCGTGGCCAGCTGACACAGGCCTTCTTACTCTTATTAGTATTAAGGGGGTAATGCACTTTTGGTAAATCTGGAGCAAACGATTCCTCCAAACTTTTCCAGGCAAAAGGACGCCAATATTTTTCTTCAGTTGGTCCTGTTTCCTGGCATACTTTGGAGGAATCAAGACACTCCAATGTACCAAAAGTACTCCCTTAAGGTATAGATCTGAAAATGCATAAAATTGGCCATATATCTTGACCATTAAAGCAGACACTAATTTATATATTAATACGAAATATCAGGTATGAATTGAAGAGAACATGGAACTCTTAGACCTTCTGCAATGGTTAGAAGTTATGTATCACGAGTGTACAGTTGGACACAGGAATTCGTGGTACAGCCCAGGTAGGTGGAAGATACTTGTTGTCTCTCTCCATTAACCAGTGACTGTTGTCTGGTGTTTGATTACCGTCACTCGCTAAGGAATTTTATACTGGGAGGAGCTGAGCATATTCCACCTGGACTGTACCACGAATTTCTGTGTCCAATCCCATTAGTTTGGTGTTTATGATAACGAGTCATGCATTGTTACACTGAAAAGAACATGCAAGACAAACTGACAGACAAAGCATACGTTATTGATGCTTAATGAATGGGGTAATATACTTTTTGGTACAGGAGAATGCCTTTATGCCTCCAAAATATGTGAGAAAACAGGACCAAAATGAACAAAAATAATGGTGACCTCTTCTTTGGAACTGTTTGGAGGAATTAGTTGTTATTAGATTAACCAACAAACACTGTATGGTACTAATACTATACCCCCATAAACGTCCCCCCCCCCCATCCCTCCCTTCCCCCACTGGTTCATATTATTATTATTACCAAGAGCGAAGATGAGGAGCAAGAGAGACCCGTGTAGCCTGACACAGACCATGGTACTGACTGGACTCTCTCTCTCTCTCTAGTCTGTCTCTATCACTACCTCCACTGATGAATTGAACACACACACACACACACACTCTTTACTCTGTCTCTATCACCACCTCCACTGCTGAATTCTACACACACACACACACACACACACACACACACACACACACTCTTTACTCTATCTCTATCACCACCTCCACTGCTGAATTGTACACACACACACACACACACACACACACACACACATATTCATTCTTCCCCCCACTATCTCAGACCTCGTGTGGAAAAGTAACTCTTCCTGTAGTCTCATTGGGTTACATACATTCATGGCTCCATATTAATTTGTACCCCTTCGTTATTATTCCAGCTACAAGAATTATGTGTGTGTGTGTGTGTGTGTGTGTGTGTGTGTGTCCAGTTTAGCATTGGTGGTGATAGAGACAGAGTAAAGAGTGTGTGTGTGTGTGTTTGTGTCCAGTTTAGCATTGGTGGTGATAGAGACAGAGTAAAGAGTGTGTGTGTGTGTGTTTGTGTCCAGTTTAGCATTGGTGGTGATAGAGACAGAGTAAAGAGTGTGTGTGTGTGTGTTTGTGTCCAGTTTAGCATTGGTGGTGATAGAGACAGAGTAAAGAGTGTGTGTGTGTGTGTTTGTGTCCAGTTAGCATTGGTGGTGATAGAGACAGAGTAAAGAGTGTGTGTGTGTGTGTTTGTGTCCAGTTAGCATTGGTGGTGATAGAGACAGAGTAAAGAGTGTGTGTGTGTGTGTTTGTGTCCAGTTTAGCATTGGTGGTGATAGAGACAGAGTAAAGAGAGTGTGTGTGTGTGTTTGTGTCCAGTTTAGCATTGGTGGTGATAGAGACAGAGTAAAGAGAGTGTGTGTGTGTGTGTGTGTGTCCAGTTTAGCATTGGTGGTGATAGAGACAGAGTAAAGAGTGTGTGTGTGTGTGTGTGTTTGTGTCCAGTTTAGCATTGGTGGTGATAGAGACAGAGTAAAGAGAGTGTGTGTGTGTGTCCAGTTTAGCAGTGGTGGTGATAGAGACAGAGTAAAGAGTGTGTGTGTGTGTGTTTGTGTCCAGTTTAGCATTGGTGGTGATAGAGACAGAGTAAAGAGTGTGTGTGTGTGTGTTTGTGTCCAGTTTAGCATTGGTGGTGATAGAGACAGAGTAAAGAGTGTGTGTGTGTTTTTGTGTCCAGTTTAGCATTGGTGGTGATAGAGACAGAGTAAAGAGAGTGTGTGTGTGTGTGTGTGTCCAGTTTAGCATTGTTGGTGATAGAGACAGAGAAAAGAGTGTGTGTGTATGTGTGTGTGTCCAGTTTAGCAGTGGTGGTGATAGAGACAGAGTAAAGAGAGTGTGTGTGTGTGTGTGTGTGTCCAGTTTAGCAGTGGTGGTGATAGAGACAGAGTAAAGAGTGTGTGTGTGTCATCATCATCAATATTAACTCATTACAGGACAAACCCCTCTACCCTAGTTTTACACCATCGTCATTAATACCCCATTTCCCTCGTTTTACACTCGTGTTTATTTATTACTTCTGTTTCTCCATGCAAGTATTCTCACATCACTCACTTCATGGCGGTAACCATTAGTTTATTCGTATTTATTTATTACTTGTATTTATTTATTACTCACATCACTCACTTCACGGCGGTAACAATTAGTTTATTCGGTATTTTATTCATAGCAAAGCCCCAGTGACCGAGAAGAGATATTTTCATTTTGGAGTGAGATCTTGTCTGGTGAAATTTTAAGGGGATAGATAGTATACTTTTGGTACATTAGAGCATCTTGATTCCTCCAAAGTATGCCAGGAAACAGGACCAGATTAACATAGATATTGTTGTACTGCTGCTTGGAGGAATCATTTGCTCCAGATTTACTAACAATGTACTGTCTGTCCCCTTTAGGATTGTTCAGATGTGACATTTATTATTAAATCCTCATGAAATGGTTGAGATCATGTCAAATTTTCTCCTGGTTGAGTATATGCCCAAAAGTACTCTCACACACACACACACACACACACGGTGTGTGGAAAAAGGTTCCAGCCTTACCCAAAGATCGGTCACTACGAGCTCTGAGCTCATTCCGGGAGGGTAACAGTTGGTGAGCACGTGTCCAGGACGTGATCAAGACCAGGTGAAACACACACACACAAATCTAGGGTTCTGGCACTCCAGTTTTGATTTCACAAGAAAAAATCATTAAAATAGTTTCAGTTTTGATCACCTAAAGCTAAGCGATAGTTCCAAATATGACCACAAAGGGCGCTGCAACATATAGGAAATCAAAGACTACGTAACTGCAATACAACATTATTATCAGTTTGTTGTTTTGCCATCATCGAGTCACAGCTTGGTAGACCATTCATTGCAGTACTTCCAGAATAATAATCTCTCTTTTCATATATCCTGTGTATGAATTTCTATGGCCAACTGTACACTCGCAATCCAAAATATGTATCTACGTTTGCTTCGAATAGCCTGATCGAGTATTAATCGAGCTCAAGTATATATGAAACAGGATAAGCTTTGTAATTGGTTCACTACTATGTCTAATGATTCGAAACTTCAACAAGACCTGGATACAAATTTTGGATTGGGACTGTACATAGTAGGTTCAATCAGTTCTCAAGGTGGAAAGTTTGTGAGGTCATTTATCAAGGTTTACAGCTGATGTTTTCCCAGCCTCCACCCCCCCCCTTCCCCCCAGTAGACCTTAATTCTTGCCCCTCCACCTCCACCCTTTCTCCTGCACATTTCTTCTACCCCCTACACCTCCACCTTCTCTTCCCCCTCCCCTCCACATCTCTTTTTTTCCCTCCACTTACACCATCCCTTTCCCCCCTCCTCCACCCTCTCTCCTTCACATCTCTTCTTCCCCCTCCACTCTCCCTTTCCCCCCTCCTTCCCCCTTCACCCAGCACACCTTCCCCCTCCATCACCACTTCCCCCTCCCTCACCACCATTTCCCCCTCCCTCCTCCACCACTACCACCCTCATCTTGCAGCTGTTATATGATTTGGAGTGTGTGGAAAATAAAGGAAATACCCACCCATTGCCACATAATAAGATGACATGTTTTAGGCTTGTTGTTTGGTAATGTCTCTAAAGGGGTAGTAGTAGTAGTAGTAGTAGTAGTAGTAGTAGTAGTAGTAGTACCCACCCATTGATAAATAAATAGTTGACACGTTTTAGGCTTGTTGGTTATGTCTCTAAAGTTGTAGTAGTAGTGGTAGTAGTAGTAGTAGTACCCTGCATCCTGCTTGGTAGTATACATAGGTTTTTATACTCGGTCCAGTGTGTATATAATTGTTTTAGGAAGACTCAGAACAAGTGAACACATCTGTTTAAAATGTTGTATAAGATGTTGTATAAACCCTGAAATGTTGAGTAGGGGACTTCATTATAACACTCCATTAAAAGGGTAATACACATTTGGTACACTGAGGAGACTAACTTGATTCCTCCAAAGTTTGCCTTGAAATACGACAGACCAGGTTAACAAAAATAATGGTGGCCTGTTGCATGGAATAGTCGGGAGATATCAGTTGCTCCATGCAGATTTACCAACACTGTACAATCCCTTTAATTAATATACAATAGTGTAAATTACCACGAGTCCACCAAAATAATGTAGGAAGGGTATGTGAAGGTATTTATTCTATTGGTAAGATTAGATTATGAACTCGACATCTTTCAAAATTTAATATCTATAAGACATACTGTAGTTGAGGCCTAAGTGATGGTGAAATAAGCACTATAAATCTGGAGAATTGGGGAGTATGGAGACTGATGGTGTGGTGATGGTGAAGGAGAGTGTTGGGACTGGTGGTGATGATGGTGACGAAGGAGATTGAGGGGACGGGTGGTGGTGGTGTTGGTGGTGGTGGTGATAGAGTGTAGGGACTGGTGGTGTTGATGGTGGTGGTGGTGGTGATAGTGATAGAGTGTAGGGACTAGTGGTGATGGTGATAGAGAGTGATAGGACTGGTGGTGATGATTGTGGTGGAGTGTGAAACGGGTAGTGTAGTGATGAAGGAGAGTGTGGGACAGATGGTGTGGAGAGGGAAGGACAAACATGTAGTGGGGATAGGATAGAGAGTGTGGGACAGATGGGGGGAGGGGGAGAGGGAAGGATAAACAAGTAGTGGGGATTGGATAGAGAGTGTGGGACAGATGAGGGGAGGGGGAGAGGATAACAGGTAGTGGGGATAGTATAGAGAGTGTGGGAGTGTGGGACAGGTAGTGGGGCTGGAGGGGGAAAGGATAAACAGGTAGTGGGGATAGGATAGAGAGTGTGGGAGTGTGGGACAGATAGTGTGGTGGTGGGGTGGAGGGAGAGGATAAACAGGTAGTGGGGATGGGATAGAGAGTGTGGGACAGGTAGTTGGGGAGAGGGAAGGGGGGATAAACAGGTGGTAGAGATGAGATAGATAGCATGATAAACTCAAAACACCTTTATCTCTCGCATCTCTTTTTTTTTTTTTTCCCACCATGTATATAGGTACTTGTTTGTCACCAGGCACTATATTACTCATCCAACAAGGTCATCCATGCACTGTACTGTACCACAAACCTAAACTCACTCACACTGACAAGAAAATTAAGAGGATAATTCACTTTTTGCCTTGATTCCTCCAAAGTATGCCACGGGAAACAGCAGGACCACATGAACAAAAATAATGGTGTTCCTTCTGTTGCTTGGAATAGTTTGGAGGATTCAGTTGCTCCAGATTTACCAACACATGTTAACTCTTTGATGACCAAGATTTTAACCACATTTTTCCGTATATATTTTTATTTTATTTTGCTGTTTTAAGTATATTTAAGTCGAGTAATATGCTGTGGGGAAATTTGAGGGCTACTGATTCTTCCCTCCTTATGTGTGTGTGTGTGTGTGTGTGTGTGTGCGTGTGTGTGTGTGTGTGTGTGTGTGTAAAAGAGTGACTCATAAATAACTTTACCCCTGTTTGTTGTCATGCTTTTGAAGGTAGGTGAAGGTGGGAGTGAAAGGGAAATGATTCTGTCAATGTTTTCCTTCCTTCGTTTCTTCCTTCACTTTGTTTAACCCCAATACCTCGAGGACACGTTACTGACAGTCGGGTCTCACGTAAGTCTGTCTCTATCTATCTATCTGTCTGTCTGTCTGTCTGTCTGTCTGTATCTTTATCTATCTGTCTGTCTGTCTTTACCTACCTTTCTTTTCCCTCATTTTAGGTAATTGCAAGGGACATACTTCAAGTTATCTGTTTGTGTGTGTGTGTGTGTGTGTGTGTGTGTGTGTGTACCTTTCCCCCATTGCAAGGGATATTCTATAAGTAATACGATGGGGATATTGACTCTTAATAAACAAAAATGGGAAAAAATGTATAAAAATCTCGTTAACGTCTAGCCCGTGTTGACCTACCTTGACCTTGGATCGAGGGGGTCATTGTATCGTGTCAAGGTGTGACTATTGATGCAGTGCCCCGGTGTCATGAAGGTAGTGGATGTCATATTTCCCCAGGTGTCAGTTTGTGTCATATTCACCAAGTGTCAGATATAGATAAGAACTCATTGATAACTGCGAATATAGGCTAACTTTACGTAGTTATATTTACTTTTTTTTTTTTTATCCCGACTCTGGAAAAAGGCTGCATCAAGCCAGTTACCGTGGCCCAGGTCAACTGCTATACACACACACACACACACACATACGTCACGACTTCCTAACTGGTACCCAGCCACAGAGGGAAGGAAATGGTGGTAATTCCCAAATACTGCAGCTGTTATGGTACCAGCGAGGGTGTTTAACGATGTTCGGTGGCCTTATAGTTAGTGCCGGAAACTCGATTTGGAATAGTAAATATTCTCATCCCCTCACATGAGAGGACTCTGGTCCCAAGACCTTTTGGTTAGGAGTCCAAAACACTAAACCACTCGGCCACCTCCCCTTGTACCCTGTAAAACGCTAGAAGATGACACTATTACAGTATTAGGCCTTTGATGTGGGTCGTTACTAAAAATGATATCACACAGGGGCCATGTTTTACACACACACACACACAGACACACAGATAACTTGAAGTATGTCCCTTGCAATTACACACCCACAAAAGGAGCTCAGAGAATTTTTATACATTTTAGTTCCCTGTAAAATGTAGGTTTTCTCATATGACTCCCACGAAGTGCTTGATAGAAAACGAACAGCAAAGAACTTTCTTATCCCTGACCTAAAAATAACTTCCACAATTATAATTTCATCAGATGCTTGTGACGAGGGTAAAACTTATACACTTTATATCGCTCAAGGAGTTATGGCTTGGATTTTTTTTTCTTTTATGAAGTTACAGTACCATAGCTATTTAAAAATTACCACAAGTTTAGTTTGTTCACAAAAATAATTAATTACTCTTGGCTATCTTTCTGTCGGGGATTCAAATAAATTAATATCAATAAGTTATAAAGTATTGATGGAAATAATAATGTGTCGCTCTCAGTACAACATTAAACATTCCACTGGTGATATAAGACAGTGTGGAATCCGACAGGGCCGTATTCAAGAACATGTGTGGTGTATACGATGGCTTGGTACCGGTACGATGGCTGTATTGTTTGTTCTATGGAGTCATCGTACAAATCAACAACCACCACCACAAGGCAATAACAAATCAACAATAACAATGTAGCGTCTCTAGGTTGTTACTACCTGGGGGTGTACCAAACTCACAAGGAATTACACTGGGTTTATTAGGTATGTCTATACAGGTGTGTTGTTGTATTTGGTACACACTCTCTCTCTCTCTAGACTCCAGGGAGCCTGGGTTAAGGTTAGGTGATGTCTATACAGGTGTGTTGTTGTTGAAGTTCCTCAAGCTGTCTGGCTGAGCTGCCCCAAGCTCCTGAGGAAGGCCATGGCCCGAACCGGGCTTTCCCACAATGCCCTCAGAGAGTGTATGTTGTGTTGTTGGCGAGTGTGGTTGTGTGCATAATAATGTGTTTAATAGAATGGGGTGCTGTGTTGCATCCCGGACAGGCATCCACAATGGCTCCATCCAGCTTCTTCTGATATGTCAGAAAGGCCGGGTGGTGGCCACACCGCAACCTGGCCAGGTGGACTCTGTCCTCACAGGGAAGGGATGATTCAGATGGGTGGATGTCAGGAGGTCGTGCATGCAGCTGGGTCTTGTTTTTGAGTGTTTGGATGGACTGATGAGTGATTTGAGTATGGATATGTTTCTGGAGACTGGTTTGGGGTGGGCAGGGTGTAAGAGATGATAGTATTTGTTTATGGATCGTGTACTGGGTGTTGTTTTGATGTTCCTTCTGTGTGGGTGTTTTGCCATGTAGTGTAGTGGGTGGTGTGGGTTTGTGGAGGCTGCAGCAAGTGTTTGTGTGCCTCTCATGTCAAGATGATCCTTGATTTTGAGGACTTTGGTTTCATGGTGTAGGTGGTCTGTAGGTGTGGTAGCTGTGCAGCCTGTGATTGTCTTTAGGGCTCTGTTCTGTATGGTTTGAAGAGTGTTGTGATGAGTCTCAGCGAGGTTTTGTTGTATTTGGTACACTCTCTCTAGACTCCAGGGAGCCTGGGTTAAAGTTAGGTATGTCTATACAGATGTGTTGTTGTATTTGGTACACTCTCTCCCTAGATTCCAGGGAGCCTGGGTTAAGGTAAGTATGGATAGCGAGCACTTACTTGAGTTAGGCTGGGCTGCAGGAGTTGAGCAGCTGGACAGGCAATAACAAGCCAACAACAAATCAACAACAACAAGGCCGAAAGGAAGCCGGACAAGATGTATGTATGTATGTATATAGTATAGGGTCAAACCAGTCATCGATGCGTTCTAGCGGGAAATTTCGCGGTGATACATTCGTTGTTGAAGAAAAAATAAAATCGGATCGTCGTAGGTTTGGAAAGTGGATGTAGAGGTATAATATTTTGGTTTGTTGTTGTGGTTGTTGTTGTGGTTGTTTTATAGCGAGTATGAAGTCCATGGAGTTTTTTTGCTGCGAGGGGAGTTGTGTGTGTGTGTGTTGGCGAGTCCGGAGAGCGAAGGCAGTCAAAGTTGCAGAGTTGCTAGCGAGTGTGTTACCATATTGCATTTATTTACCGGTAACAGTACATGCAGTGTTTACATTCTATCACGCAACACGAACACTAGCAGTTCTCTGATGGCGTAGAAATGAATAGCTGGAACTGGCAATGATGAATAAGTGAGGGAATGGAAGTAAGGGAATGGGCGGGGTGGGGGGGGGGGGTACTATCTAGGGACGGCGGGGTGGGGGGGGAGGGAGCTAGTTAGGGAGGTTTGTATGGGATGGGGGGAGCTAGTGAGGGCGGGGTGCACGAGGGGAGGGAGATAGTTAGGGAGGTTGGGGGAGGGAGGGAGTTAGTTAGGGACCTATGGGTGGGGGGAGGGGCTATAGTTAGGGAGGTTGGGGGAGGGAGGGAGCTAGTTAGGGAGGTATGGGTGAGAGAGAGGGGGGGGGGACGCTTTTAAGGTTGCAGGGTAGTTTATCGATTACTAGAGCGAGGTGGTGGTGCAGGGAGTGTGTGAGAGAGACGCGCAGTGGCTAGCAGGGTGCGTGTGTGGTTGGACCTACCTACGACTCTCGCTCCTAAAACACACGCTCTTGTATAAACCCACACACACACAGACAACACTTGGAAAATTCACTCGATAATGAATAAGGTGCTTGCAGGCTCGGCGGTCCTTGTGGCCATCTTGCTACTCTTCGTGACGCAAGGTAAGGAAGAAGAAACCTATCATGTTTATATATATATAGACACACATTGGGATCATCTAAAATAGGTATATACATATTTCATACACGGACTAAGTTACTTTATATCCAGTGAGTAGAAATGAAAATATAAGTGTAGTATGGCTTTCAAAAAATATAAATTCCTATATATTCGTTCAGTTAGGGTGATTTTTATTTTTTTTATTTTTTTAAGTACAAAAACATTGAGTAGGAGGGGTGTGTATAGAGGTGGAAGAAGGGGTTTAAGGACCCTGTGATCGTGTATGAAACCTGGTGGTGGCTTCTGATTCCTCCTGCCCATGCCACGAAACAAGCTCCTTCCATATAGGTGGCGTTTCGTGGCAATATTTGAAGGACTCGTATACCTCCAATTCTCCGACTACATCACAGGGTCCCTTAAATGTTGTGTAATCTCTGGTGATCTGGGATACATACACATAACACTTTATAATCTGTGTAGTGTGTTATAATCCGGATACTAGTAGGCTCCGTTATACATTTAATAGTTCCGGTAGCGAAATTCTTGGCCGGAAATCCGAAAAATGGGCGTGTCTGGTGTGTGTGTCTGTGTGTGTGCTTGAAGTTAGTGAGGCATAAAGCTGGCTGGCTGGCTGGCTGGCTAGGTGCTTGCTTGTTTTCTTGATATTCCAGCTCTGATGAAGCACACACATGCAAACAAAAAGCGGGTTAATAAAGGGACCCCCGTGATGTAGTCTGAAAATTGGAGGTTAATGAGGTCTTGAAACATTGCCACGAAACACACACACACACACACCCACACACACACACACACACACCTATATATTGAAGGAGCTTGTTTCGTGGCATAGTTAGGAGGAATTAGAAGCCACCAGGTCTCATACACGATAATAGGGTCCCTTAAAACAGCGTATGTGTATGTAAGTATGTATGTATGTTGGTGGTGTGTGTGTGTGTGTGTGTGTGTGGTATTTACGATGGGTTGGTTGGTACAGATACGATGACTATAGACAGGGTACAAGAACATTGATGGTGTGTGGTATATACGATGGTGTGGTTGGGACAGATACGATGACTACAGAGACACATTTGTACAAACACCATGAATATATTTGGCTATTCCCTTCGGTATAGTGTTTTATTAATTAGTAAGGGATCATTATCTTGTTGGTAAATTGGAAGGTCTCTGATTCCTCCAAACTATGCCACGAAACAGAATACCCCTATTAGTACCATTGAGGGCGTCTGTTTCCTGGTATAGTTTGGAGGAATCAGTAGCCTTCCAATTCACCAACAAGAGAATTAACCCCCTTAAACTCGTGGGCTACTGATTCCTCCAAACATTGTGTTGTGGCATCTTTTGGAGGAACCGGTGTCCTCTTCTGTTTGATTGACCTTTTCGTTTCTCCTAATGTACAGTCGGCAAAAAAAGTATTGGAATTCGCCTGTGGATAGTTATAGTTAATTTCAATGTAAGGGTGGCTCCATTTTTTTTTTTTTTTTTTTTTTTTTTTTTTTTTTTTTACGACTACATAATTAATTCATAGATCCTAACTTTGATAGACGAATAACTAGGAACGTGTTGACATGACTATGATACAACAACAACACCACCACCAACAACTACCAACAACAACAACAACACAGCAACAACAACAACACAAACACCACCAACAACAGCACAACTAACAACAACAACAACACAACCACACCACTAACACCAACAATAGCACCACCTCCAACATCAACAACACCATCAACAACACCACCACCATCAACAGCAACAACAACAACTTCAACACCACCACCACCTACAACACCACCACCACCTACAACACCACCACCACCACCAACAACAACAACAACAACTTCAACACCACCACCACCACCACCAACAACAACAGCAACAGCACCACCACCTACAACACCACCACCTACAACACCACCACCACCTACACCACAACCACCATCAACAACACCACCACCACCATCAACAACACCACCACCACCACCAACACCACCAACTTCAACACCACCACCACCAACACCACCAACACCACCACCACCTACAACACCACCACCACCACCACCAACAAAAACTCCAACTCCAACAACACCACCACCTCCACCAATAACAACAACAACAACACAACCAACAACAACAACAACAGCACCACCTACAATAACAACAACAAAAACACGAAGGAATGGAGTCCAAACCAATATGACTACAATCCACCCAACCATAACATTCCTTCCTTCCTTGATTTACGAGGTGGATGTGGTTGTGGGGTTTTGGTTGTTGGGGTTATGGTGTTGTAGTTATGGTGTTGTAGTTGTTGTGGTAGGGGTTGTTGTGGTTGGGGTTATGGTGTTGTGGTAGGAGTTGTTGTGGTTATGGTGTAGTGGTGGTCGTTGTTGTGGTGTTGTGGTTGTTGTTAATGTTGTGGTTATGGTGTTGTGGTAGGAGTTGTTGTGGTTATGGTGTAGTGGTAGGGATGGTTGTGGTTATGGTGTTGTGGTAGGAGTTGTTGCGGTTATGGTGTGGTAGGAGTTGTTGTGGTTGTGGTTATGGTGTAGTGGTGGTGGTCGTTGTTGTTGGGGTTGTGGTTATGGTGTAGTGGTTGTGTGGTTTAGTGGTGGTGGTCGTTGTAGTTGTGGTTATGGTGTTGTGGTTGTGGTCGTTGTAGTGGTGGTTGTTGTGGTTGTTGTTGTGGTTATGGTGTTGTGGTTATGGTGTAGTGGTTGTGTGGTTTAGTGGTGGTGGTCGTTGTTGTTGGGGTTATGGTGTTGTGGTTATGGTGTAGTGGTGGTCGTCGTTGTTGTTGGGGTTGTGGTTGTTGTAGTGGTTGTAGTTGTGAATTACGTGTCTTTGCTTTAGGTTTGGTTTGTTTACTCTTCGTTTATTTATTTGTATTTTTATTTATTTTTCATTTAGTTTTTTTTTATTATTGGTTGTGGTAGTAATAGTAGTACTAGTAGTTGTTATTGTAATAAATGTAGTAGTAGTAGTAGTTGTTGTTGTTGTTGTTGTTGTTGTTGTTGTTTTTAGTTATATTAGTATACATAATGATGAACTGGAATGGGAATCGGAACTGGAATGGGAATAGAAACTGGAATGGGAATAGAAACTGGAACGAGAATATGAACTGGAATTGGAATTGGAATAGGAACTGGATCGGGAATATGAACTGGAATTGGAATGAGAATTGGAACTGGAACGAGAATAAGAACTGGAATTGGAATGGGAATTGGAACTGGAACGGGAATATGAACTGGAATTGGAATTGGAACTGGAACGAGAATATGAACTGGAATGGGAATAGGAACTGGAATGGGAATAGGAACTGGAACGAGAATATGAACTGGAACTGGAATGGGAATATGAACTGGAACGGGAATATGAACTGGAATTGGAATTGGAATAGGAATAGGAACTGGAACGAGAATATGAACTGGAACTGGAACGAGAATATGAACTGGAATTGGAATGGGAAGAGGAACTGGAACGAGAATATGAACTGGAATTGGAATGGGAATTGGAACTGGAACGAGAATATGAACTGGAATGGGAATTGGAACTGGAACGAGAATATGAACTGGAACGGAAATAGGAACTGGAACACACAACATTTTCCTTGAATTGGACGCTGGATTTTTATTAACGTTGTTGTTGTTATTTTATTCATTTACTTACTGTTGTTGTTGTTATTTATTCATTTACTACTACTATTGTTATTATTTATTCATTTACTTATTATTAATTCATTATTTATTCATTTTTCTTATTTATTCATTTATTTCATTACTGTTGTTGTCATTATTTATTTATTTAATTATTATTTATTCATATACGTGTTATTATTTATTCATGTAATCATTTTTTTATTCATTTATTTTACTTTTTGGTGATGGTGTGTTGTGTTTAATTACCGTTGGTCCATCACGTTACGGTAATTACTGGTTATGACCAAGATAATGACGCTCTATTACGGTACCGGATGTGTACTGTTATTATTATTATTATTATTGTTGTTGTTGTTGTTGTTATTTTGTTATTGTTATTATTATTTTATTATTATTATTATTATTATTATTATTATTATTAACTTACACTTATTGTTATCATCATCGCTATTATTATTATTATTATTATTGCTATTATTATTATTATTATTATTGCTATTATTATTATTATTATTATTATTATTATTATTATTGTTATTATTATTATTATTATTATTTTTATTATTATTATTATTTTATTATTATTATTATTATTATTATTATAAAAGGGCAAGCCAAGTTAGTGCTACCCCAAATAAACAAACGGAAAATTAGGCGAATATTTTTCATACACAAATTCACAAAAAGGAAAGAAAATACTACAAATATAAAGAAAATTAGAAGAGGTGGACTTGTGTGTGTTTTTATTATGGGATGTGGTTGTAAAGATAATAATAATAATAATAATAATAATAATAATAATAATAATATAATAACAATAATAATATAATAATAACAATAATAATATAATAATAACAATAATAATATAATAATAATAATAATAATAATAATAATAATTATAATAATGATATATGATTACTGTGTCCTGTATATAAATATAGATAAGGGTATATATTGTTACTGTGTTGTGTGTATGAGAGAGAGAGAGAGAGAGAGAGAGAGAGAGAGAGAAGAGAGAGAGAGGAGAGAGAGGAGAGAGAGAGAGAGTTTGTCTGTGTCCATGTGAGAGAGAGAGAGAGAGAGAGAGAGAGAGAGAGAGAGAGAGAGAGAGAGAGAGTTTGTCTGTGTCCATGTGTGTGTGTGAGAGAGAGAGAGAGAGTTGGTCTATGTCCGTGTGTGTGTGAATAAGAGAAAGTTTGTCTGTGTCCAATATATTTGTATGTTGTATTACCGTGTGTGTGTGAGAGAGAGAGAGAGAGAGGAGAGAGAGAGAGGAGAGAGAGAGAGAGAGAGAGAGAGAGAGAGAGAGAGAGAGAGAGAGAGAGAGAATGTGCGTGTTTGGGAGAGAGAGTTTATGCGAGTGTATTTATGTGTGCGTGTACTGTATGTATGTATGTATGTATGTATGTATGTATTATGTATAGCCTACGTATATGTTTGTATGTACAGCTGGTGACACTCCCATGATGCCCACCCAGTGTTGTCAACGTTGGCCGAGATATTTAACCCCTAAACACTATAATAGTAGTGAACTCTGGTGGCTCGAACCATTCACTGTGGAAGGGAGAAGTAAGGAGGGGTTGGAAGAGGGTAGGGGGGGGGTGGCTATATAAGAGAGGTGATAAATTATTCTTGGGGAGGTGAGAGATGAGTAGAATCTTTAATAAAGGTACGAAAATTACACCCAGTTATCAATTATTTATTTACTGACATTCGTGTCAATTATTAATATCATTAAAGGTAAGATTAACTTTTTATTCGTATTGTATTCAATGGTTATTATCAAGCAATAAACGTTGTGAAATAATTACACAATAACTGAATAAGAATCAATGAACCAGAATGTTCTTTATTAAATGAAGCAAATGTGAATACCCTTTATATTACATGTGTCAAGTGTTGATATCACTAACACATACTTCCATTTCCCCCCGTAATCTACCTAACAGTTTATAAACGGAATGTCAAATATCCTGTGTTTCCCATCATACAACACCTTCCCACTACTCACACCGTTGAATTTGACGCCGTAATGGTCTTTACTGTCTTCTGCTACAAGGTTGAAATTAGTGTGTGACTTTACGTAAACATCTTGCCTGTACTCGTGGGTCGTCCACCTCTGCCGGAAACTCTCATTGATCCTTTGGGCTGGTTTTCACTTACCACCCGTTGCCGTCGATAGAAGACCTGGCTTCAATCAACTTACCACTCGTTGTCTGAATTACCACTCTCGTCTTCCTGGGGAATAAGTTAATTACTCAAGGTTTAGAGTAAACTCGTGGACTTGTCTCTATTTACTGAAGTATATCAGGTTACAGGTTATACAGACATCTTGTGTCTCTCTAAGATATATGTAGGAGGTGAATCTTCTCGCTTAGGGCAGGACTCCATCCTCCCTTAGCGGTCTAGCCCATGGCCGGGCTCCAAGTGCGCCTCTCTTCTCTCGATCCTTCCTCACGTACAGCCATGGCTGATAGTGCTGGACCAGGGTCCAAGGAGTGTTGGAGAGCAACTGAACAGAGTTCGAACAAGTGAATTTCCAAACCATTCTCAACGTGAGAGACGTTTAAAACACTCATTTTTTCGAATTCTGTTCAGTTACTCTCCAACACTCCTTGAACCCTGGTCCAGCACTATCAGCCATGGCTTGTACCACACCCTTTCGTGCATGACAGATTGCAACGATGGTGTTGGTAATGCTTAGCTTATATAAGAGATATAAACATGTTCGATACAAGTTTATATAAGAATAATGTGAGTAAATATATATTGTCCCTTCTCTTCATACAAGATGACAATATGCAGTTGATTATAGCATATAGATTAACATACAGATAATTACAGAGTGAAATCTAGGCAATCAGTAGCTCAGCATGGAAACTTTCCATCATGCTGTCAGATCAGCACATTTCAAAGGATGTTGTGTCTGGTGAAACTGGATTGAACTGCTTTCAACCCTTACGGTATATTCCACCAACCATGGGTGTATCATGTATCGCGAACGTGGATACAGGCGTGGATACATGCCTCATGAACTGACTGACTGTACCGTGACCTGACCTAACACATCATCAAGTCATGAGGACTGCCAACATATTTGAGAGGGACTATTTACCACACTCAGTCTTCAATACACTTAACTCACCTTCAATAAAGTTTAATTTTAAGAAATGCCTGAAAATTGTTGCCAGCTTCTTTATTAACATGTCCAATGAAACCTCACTGTGCATCCCATGTATTACTTGATGGAACTATTACAATGTTTAAATAATGATGAACATACTTCTCTCAAACTAATAACCAATAGAACCTCTGTCACCAACATTATTATATTATGTGTGTGTATACTGGCTTATATATATATATATATAAGTATAATGCACAAAGAGAAGAGAGATGCATACAGAGAAGAGAGATGCAGAACAAATAATAATTTTTGCTACCAAGAGACAAATGACATACCGTACAAAGGGATTCATAATAAAATACCAATCATTCAGTACAAATAGGCTAAATAAAGAGTATTCAGGATATTACAAAGCTGCTATCATATGAGGGATAATGAGAGCCTTGATATTTGACACTCCGTTTATAAACTGTTAGGTAGATACGGGGGAAATGGAAGTATGTGTTAGTGATATCAAACACTTGACACATGTAATATATAAAGGTATTCACATTTGCTTCATTTAATAAAGAACATTCTGGTTCATGATTCTTATTCAGTTATTGTGTAATTATTTCACAACGTTTATTGCTTGATAATAACCATTGAATACAATACGAATAAAGTATACAATAATGTTACCACGGTTGTTTTTGTTTTACATCATAATATTAAAAGTTAATCTTACCTTTAATGATATTAATAATTGACACGAATGTCAGTAAATAAATAATTGATAACTGGTGTATTTTCATACATTTATTAAAGATTCTACTCATCTCTCACCTCCCCAAGAATAATTTATCACCTTTCTTATATAGGCACCCCCCACCCTACCCTCTTCACATCCCTCCCCCCCCTACCCTCTTCCAATCCCTCCCCCCCTACCTTCTTCCAATCCCCCCCCCCCTACCCTCTTCCAATCCCTCCTTACTTCTCCCTTCCACCAGTGAATGGTTCGAGCCACCAGAGTTCACTACTATTATAGTGTTTCGGGGTTAATATCTCGGCCAACGTTGACAACACTGGGTGGGCATCATGGGAGTGTCACCAGCTGTATGTGTGTTTGTAACTGTGTACGTATATATATATATAAATATATATATGTCTCTATGTATGTATGTATGTATGTGTACGTTTGTCTGTGTATGTATATTTATGTGTGTCTGTGTGTGTGTATATTTATGTGTGTGTGTGTGTACGCTTGTGTGTGTATGTGTACGTTTTAGTCTGTGTATGTATAATTATGTGTGTGTACGTTTTGTCTGTGTATATGTATATTTATATGTGTGTCTGTACGCTTGTCTGTGTATGTATATTTGTGTGTGTGTATATATATATATGTGTGTGTATGTGTGTGTATTGAAGTGTTTCTGTTACTAGTGGCTTGTCGATGCTTATTACTCATTTAAACTATTGATTGTGAAGGTAGAGCAGGTATATAATTGGATGTGGCAGCCAGCATTGGAGGAACTACTCTCTCTCTCTCTCTCTCTCTCTCTCTCTCTCTCTCATGAATAATAAGGATGTATGAAGTTGTACACTCGCAATCCAAAATATGTATCCAGGCTTGCTTCGAATAGCCTGATCGAGTATTAAGCGAGCTCAAGCAAATATGAAACAGGATAAGTCAACGTTGTAATTGGTTCACTAGTATGTCAAATGATTCGAAACTTCAACAAGACTTGGATATAAATATGAAACAGGATAAACATTGTAATTGGTTCACTAGTATGTCAAATGATTCGAAACTTCAACAAGACTTGGATACAAATTTGGATTGCGAGTGTACATACATACGTTGAGGTGCAGACGCGCGCGCTCTCATGCCGGAGGTAGTAACTGTGTTTTGTAAGGTTTCATGTATGGATTATAGGAAGAGGGAAGAGGGGAAGGGAAGAGGGGAGAGAGGAATTAAGGAGGGGAAGGGAAGAGAAGAAGGGGGAGGGAAGAGAAGAAGGGAGAGAGGAATTACTGTAAGGAGGGGAAGAGAAGAAGGGGAGGGGAGAGAAGGGATATGGGTATTAAGGAGGGGAAGAGAAGAGGGAAGGGAGAGAAGAGGGGAGATGGGAATTATGGAGGGAAAGGGAGAGAAGAGGGGAGATGGAAATTAAGGACGGGAGGGAAGAGAGGGGAAGAAAAGAAGGGAAGGAGGGAAATAGAGAGAGGGGAGGTAGGGGAGGGAAAGGAGGGTAAAGAGAAGAGGAGGGGGAGAGGGAGGGAAATAGAAATAGGGAGGGAGGGGAAGAGAAGGGGAAATAGTATGGAGGGAAGAGGGTAGATTGGAGGGAAAGGGAGAGAAGAGAGAGGAATGGGGAGGGAAGAAGAAGAGGGGGAAGGGGAAGGAAATAGAGAGAAGAGGGAAGAAAGTGAGGGGAGATAAGAAATTAAGGAGGGGAGATTGGAGGGAAGGGGAGGCAAGAGGGGAAATCAGGAGAGGAGATTGACGTAGAGAGAGAGAGAGAGAGAGGAGAGAGAGTGAGAGAAGGGAAGAGAAAAGGAGGAGGAGGGAAAGGGAGAAGTAAAGATAAGAGAATGAAAAATGAGAGCGTTATGAGACAATACAGAGAGAGAGAGAGAGAGAGAGGAGAGAGAGAGAGAGAGAGAGAGAGTGTGTGTATGTATGTATGTATGTGCAACTTCTGTCATGCGTGTAACTTTGTGCATGTGTATATAAATTTCGGTATGCATGTGTGTGTGTGTGTGTGTGTGCGTTGTGTGTGTATGTATGTGTATGTGTATGTGTGTAACTTTGTGCATGGGTATATAAATTTCGGTATGCATGTGTGTGTTTGTGTGAAAGAGTGTGTGTGGTGTGTGTGTGTGTGTGTGTGTGTGTGTGTGAGTGTATGTGTGTGTGTGTGTGTACTAAAGATCATCAAAGTTTGGGTACATACATGGGAGGAACCTGTTGACTGGTTTTCGTCCCCTGGTGTGTGTTGTGTGTGTGTGTGTGTGTGTGTGTCCCTCACCTTAAAGTGGGTAGGCCCGTACCGAGACTTGAACCAGGGGAGGGAGAGGGGGGAGGGGGATCAAAGAGGGGGGGAGGGGAGGAAAGGGGGGAAAGAGAGAGAAGGATTTGAGAGGGAGGGGGGGAAAGGGGAGAAGGATTTGAGAGAGAGGGAGAGAGAGGGAGGGGGGGAAAGGGGGAAGGATTTGAGAGGATGGAGGAGGGGAGAAGGATCAGAGAGGGAGGGGAGGAGGGGAGGAGAAGGGATCAGAGGGAGGGGAAGAGGGAGAGGTGAATCAGGGAAGGGTTTGAGAGGGAGGGAGAGAAGGAGGGGAGGAGGAAGGAGGATTAGAGAGGGAGGGGGAGGAGAGAGGAGGAAAATAGAAGAGGAAGAGAGGGAGGGAGGAGAGGGGAGGAAATACAGACAGAGAGGGAAGGTTAGGAGAGGGGAGGAAAAACAGAAAGAGAGAGGGAGGGAGGAGAGGGGGAGGAAGAGAGGGAGGGAGGAGAGGGGAGGAAGAGAGGAGGGGTTATAGAGATGAGTGGTGTTGGAGGAAAGGAGAGGAGAGTTAAGGAGAGGAGAGGGAGGGAGGTAAAGGTGTGAGTGTCGTAAAGAGAGAGAGGAATGGGTCGTGAATGGAGGGAAGGAGGAATGGGAAATGAGAGAGAGTGTGTGTGTGTGTGAGTGTGTGTGTGAGTGTGTGTCTGTGTCTGAGTGTGTGTGTGTGTGTGTGTGTAAAGAATGAAGTTAATGAGGCGAAAAATGAGAGAAAGAAGGAAAGGAAGATAGGATGGAAGAAATAAAAGCAAGAAGGAAAAAGATGAGAGAAGAGAGGGAAAGAAAATACGAAGAGGACAGGCAAGAGAAAAGAGAAGAAAGAAGGGAGGAAGGAAGGAAGATGAAATTATAGATAAGTAATGATAAGGAAACAATGCACAAGGAAATGAGAGAGAGAGAGGAGAGAGAGAGAGAGAGAGAGAGAGAGAGAGAGGAGAGAGAGGAGAGAGAGAGAGTTGGAAGGAAGAGTAAGGAAAACTATATAATAAAAATAATTAACACGTGTACTGAGGAGAGAGAGAGAGAGAGAGAGAGAGAGAGAGAGAGAGAGAGAGAGAGAGAGAGAGAGTTGGAAAGAATGTCAAGGAAATTAAATAATCACAAAATAAACATGTGTACTTAGCAACAAACTTTTACTCGAGATTAAAAATATTATTATGAAGTATTAAATATATCTTTGTTTATTCTTCGTTATTCCATAATATATATATACTCTCTCTCTCTCTCTCTCTCTCTCTCTCTCTCTCTCTCTCTCTCTCTCTCTCTCTCTCTCTCCCTCTCTCTCTCTCTCTCTCTCTCTCTCTCTCTCTCTCTCTCTCTCTCTCTCTCTCTCTCTCTCTCTCTCTCTCTCTCTCTCTCTCTCTCTCTCAGTACACGTGTTAATTATTTTTTATTATATAGTTTCCTTCCTCTTCCTTCCAACTCCTCTCTCTCTCTCTCTCTCTCTCTCTCTCTCTCTCTCTCTCTCTCTCTCTCTCTCTTTTATATACCCGGAGAGCAGTTTGATGTTTTACCATTCACAGCTCGGCGGGTTATTCGGGTTAAAGGGGAGTGATTCATTTGGGGTAAATCTGGAGCAACTGATTCCTCCAAACTATTCCAAGCAACACAACAACACCATTATATTTGTTCAGTTGGTCGTGTTTCCTGGCATACTTTGGAGGAATCAGAGACCTCCAAATTCACGTACTATTAATAAGAGAATATCCCCTTAATTAAGGACCCTGTGATCGAGTATGAGAATTGGAGGCTTCTGATTCCTCCTGACTATGCCACGAAACAAACTCCTTCCATATAGGTGTGTGTGTGTGTTTCGTGGCAATGGTTGAAGGACTCATTTACCTCTAATTTCTGACTACATTACAGGGTCCCTTAATTAATGAACCAACAAAATAGCATCACCATGATCAAGACAGGCAGACAGACACTACAGTACAGTCGGGGGCAAAAGTCGTGTCTCCTCAATCAATCATTAATTTTTGAAGGATAACATAAAGGATGATTAT
>JAWQEG010004712.1:25000-41375 GCA_033782935.1 Petrolisthes cinctipes | reverse complement strand
TGAAGGAGAAATCAGTTTAATATCCATTCTGTGGACCAGATCGTATTAAAGATATTCTAAATTAGTTATAATCCTGGTGTGTTTCTGTGTATTAGTGCGATATGCGAGGTACTCCTTTCCCTGGTTAGGAGCTCTTAACCGAAACTACACACAAAATCTACCAGCTGAAAAATCGCCATGAAAACGTCCCTCCTGAATACGACATGAGCCTCCTGTGTGAATAATCCATGACCTCCTCCCTGAGTGAACTGTGTTGGGTGATGGCCAACTGCTCGAGTACACCACCAAACAATGCACAACTTGTCTAAGTGAATTATGCTTTAAAGATGTTGATAAGATTATAATATTATGTAAGTAATTCATATATTTCTATATGATATAGATTAGATGAACAGTTTTACAAAGTCGAAACATATGTATACGACTGTATACATGTACTTGTGGAGTTGCCGCATCTGAGTTGGTGTGTGTTTCGTTCAGCACTACATATGAGTTCCTACTCTCGGTATAGAGTTGCCTAAAGGAGTAAAGGTCCTTCTTTAATCCTTGTTTTGTGTCTGGCGTAGATGTGGCAGCGTAACAATATTCGAATCACACTTAGGAATGAGACCAATTTCCCTGCTGAATCATCCTGTACTGTATCAGATGTGATCCGAACGTGTCCAGTGGTGCCACGTGTACTCCACAGCCCCTGCAGGGAGTAAAGAAGGACCTTTAGGCAACTGTAAAGTCGGCGGCAAATGTCCTGTCGCCACATCTGCCAAGTCATGAAGTAAGTATGGAAATATAAGCTTCATGGGTTCTTAAACTGAAAATAAAAGTACATCAATTTACCCCCTGGATATCGTATTTCTGTATGCTGAAGGTGTTTATTCGATGAGTAACCTTCATGTTATCTTTTAAGAAGTGCTGAGTGAGGCGACACGACTATTGCCGCCGACTGTATGTCTGGGAATGAAACTTACTCACTGCTTGGTCAACAGAAACAGAGGGACGGCTGGCTACTTTGTTTGGGAGTCTAACTAACTTGGAATTGAAATTGGATTGTCTGTTTTGCAGACTCAAAGAGTTACCCACTACACCACCAGCCTTCTCAGTATATACGAGTTAGAACCATAGTTACTATTTCGCCACGAACAATATTATATACACATCCGAACACCAATCAGTCTTACTACTCCAACCGTAATTAGTGAACAATATTGTCGATGAAGGAAACCACTTTTGAGAGTGTAAGTGAATATAGTGCAGAGTCGCACCGATAATTGGTAATATTAATGTTTCTAAAAACAATTCATAATTACCCACAAAATTACCCACATTTCATTCAGCCCTGTCTCACCTCAGTGTCAAGACCGTATAGAGTTGAAAGAACATTTCTTCCAGAAACGTCAGTCAACTCGGAAAACACGACTGAAATTACAGATAACATTTAGCAGCAACGTCAAGCAGCCCTGTCGTCACTCCTTCCTCCAACGAGAAACACCGACAAAACGGAATGAAAAAATAGAACAATGATTTTTTGTCTGTTGGTGCAGCGAGCGTTGGTGCAGTGCAGCCAAGTGGTGATTAAAATTTTTGTTATCAAGGTCTTGTTTGTTGCTTTCTCACCTCGCTTTCTCTCACATGTGTGACTTATATTCCTTAAACACTTTTTAGCAGGCTAAATGTAATATGTACTAGATTGCAAAAGTTTTCTTTATTAATCTAAGTGAAAAACAGTTATAAAGATTCAGGTTAAACCTAGTTCAAATATCTGATAAAGCAGTGAAAATATTATTTTCTACACGTATGTACCTTCCTATCTCCTTCCTGAAAAAAACAAACAAACAAACAAACAACAGCACTGTAACTGTTGAACAGGTTTTGAAATGTTTCTAAGGCTGCCTCAGTAGTATGAAAATTATTGTGTTGATAATAATGATAATGACGATCGTCTGTGTGTGTGTGTGTGTGTGTGTGTGTGTGTGTGTGTGTGTGTGTGTGTGTGTGTGTGTGAGTGTGAAGGATAGAGAAAGAGAGAGATAGACTGATAGATAGACGGGTAACAAAGAGGGGAACGAAAAACACTTGAAAAAGATGATGAAGACCAGAGGGTTAATTGGCCAAAGGACATAATTTGGCGTCTATTGTACGAGAACCATTTGCTACCCAGAGGCTGCTTGATTTCCCAGACCTCTCCTTGCTACTACTTCGGTCTGTTTACTTAGATTTAGATAGTGTAACTTTTCAACACCACATTAAAAAGCGCCTGCAAAATGCCCATATGGTTGACGTATGTAGTTGCACGCAATCTCTACATTTTATTATATTTCTTGTAAGTTTAAAGGGAACATAAATTTTTGCTACCTAACCTAACCTAACCTAACCAAACTTAACATAGTCGCAGAAAACATCTTTGAATTTATATATTTCTTGTAAGTTTAAAGGGAACAGAAATTTTTACTACCTAACCAAACTTAACATAGTCTCAGAAAACAACAACAACAACAACAACAACAACATCCACTGACCACCATCTCACTTCCACCTCTATTCATCGAAGGAGAAGCCCCATCCAGCCAGACCCTCCATATGGTTCTGTCCACCTATTCACTTCTAAGGTTGCTGTCGCCCAGAGTAACACACAGATTGATTTTCTGGTACTGTCATTGGATCCTTGGGAAAATCAGTAACACGAATCATGTCTCGTCCTTTATCACCTTAGGAACCCTTGATCGACGGGGTTCTCTTGTGTTAAATGTTAAATGGTCAGGTGTTAGTAAAAGTAGTTCGTCGTGATAAGAAACTTGAGTACAGGTCATTTTTCCAACCATGTCAGGAAATATATCATATTATAATATCAGCACTTCAGTATGTCAGTAAAGGTCATTCATCATTGGCCTTGTGGCTTGGTGTCGCTTCTAGAGGTTGGTAAAGCACTATGTACACTCGCAATTCAAAATATGTATCCAGGCTTGCTTCGAATAGCCTGATCGAGTACTTAGCGAGCTCAAGCAAATATAAAGCAGGATAAGCTTTGTAATTGGTTCACTAGCATGTCAAATGATTCGAAACTTCAACAAGACTTGGTTGGTACAAATTTTGGATTGCGAGTGTACGAGTATTGTCCACAACTGCACATCATCATTAATTAACTACGACTACAGCAGGGGAACTGGTTGGCCCGTAGAGGGATCCAGTTTTCCTATTATCCATCTTTCTTACGTATTATCCTGAGACCGTTGATAATTGTGTTCCCAATAGGATGATGGGTTTCCACATGATTAGCCACAACTCTCATCCCTCCCTCCCTCCTCTCGTCCACTTTGCTGCTCTCTCCACCATCCCACTTGGCGTGTCATTGGGTACAGCAGGTGGTCTCAAAGCATTCCTTCCTTAGGTTGCCACACACTTACATGTACACTCGCAATCCAAAATTTGTATCCAGGTCTTGTTGATGTTTCGAATCATTTGACATACTAGTGAACCAATTACAACGCTTATCCTATTTTATATTTGCTTGAGCTCACTTATTACTCGATCAGGCTATTCGAAGCAAGCCTGGATACATATTTTGGATTGCGAGTGTACAAATGATAGTTATTAATGATCTGCTTTGATTATTTAACGATCATTGTATTGTAACATCTTTTTTTATATGCTGTTATGCAGTTTTTTATTTTTTTCTAAACTGTTTCAGTACGTACAGCTGGTCACACTGCCGTGAGGCCCACCCAGCGTTGTCAACGTTGGCCGAGATATGAACCCCGAAACACTAGTAGTAAACTCCGCTTGCTCGAACCATTCACTGGTGGGAGGGAGAAGTAAGAAGAAGGGATTTAAGGAGGGTAGGGGGGTGCCTGTACAAGAGAGGTGAGAAATTATTCTTGAGGAGGTGAAAGATGAATGGAATCAATAATAATAGTACGAAAATACACCCAGATATCAATTATTTATATACTGACATTCGTGTCAATTATTAACATCATTAAAGGTAAGATAAACTTTTTAATATTTTTATGTAACACAAAAACAACCGAGAAAACATTATTGTAAAATTTATTCATATTGTATTCAATGATTATAAAAAGAACACTAAACACTGAAAAATACACAATAAATTAATAAGAATTATGAACCAGAAAGCGCTTTATTAAATGAAGCAAATGTGGCAAGTTTTTATACCACTAACACACACTTCCATTTCTCCCGTATCTAGCGTTACCTAACAATTTATAATCGTAATGTTACCAAATATCATGGATTGCATTATCAGTCACGTGATTAGCAGCCTTGTAATATTCTGAATACTTTTAATAATAACCTGTTGCAGAATGTTTAGTATTTTACTATGAATCCCACAGTATGTAGTTTATCTCAGGATAACAAAAATAAACGGCAGACAATTCTCGTGATCAGATGCCAGGGAGATTGACTCTGGCCCACACATAGGCTTGTCAACATTAATTATTTTTTTGACGTTGACTCTAGTCTCGTTAGCACACACTAGTTTTGATACTCAAAGAGGAATATGAGTTGGTTGAAAACCACTAAACTGGTAAGGGTATTGAAGACTGAGTGTGGAAATATTCCTTCTCAAATGTGTTGGCAGTCCTGATGACTTGAAGATGTGTAAGGTGGTGCAGTCAGTCAGTTCACGAAGCAGGGTGTATATGGAGAGTCTCACTAGTTTCAACCTTGTAGCAGAAGACAGTAAAGACCAATAAGGCATCAAATTCAGCGGTGTGAGTATTGGGAAAGTGTTGTATTATGGGAAACACAGGATTTCAGACCTTAACTCTCCTTAAATAAAGTTTAAAATTAAAAAATGCCGAAAATGGTTGCCAGCTTCTTTATTAACATGTCCTATGAAACCTCAACTGTGCATCCCATACATTACTTGATGGAACTATTACAATGTTTAAATTATTATGAACATAGTTCTCTCGAACTTATGACAAATAGATCCAACAGAACCTCCGTAACTAACATTATTATGTTATGTGTGTGTGTACTGGCTACAGTAAGTATACACACAGAGAATAAAGATACAAACAGAGAAGAGAGATACAGAGCAGAAATAAATAATTTTGCTACCTAAAGACAAATGACATACTGTGGGATTCATAGGCAAAATGTCAATAATTCAATACAACAGGCTATTATTAAAAGTATTCAGAATATTACAAGGCTGCTAATCACGTGACTGATAATGCAATCCATGATATTTGGTAACATTACGATTATAAATTGTTAGGTAACGCTAGATACGGGAGAAATGGAAGTGTGTGTTAGTGGTATAAAAACTTGCCACATTTGCTTCATTTAATAAAGCGCTTTCTGGTTCATAATTCTTATTAATTTATTGTGTATTTTTCAGTGTTTAGTGTTCTTTTTATAATCATTGAATACAATATGAATAAATTTTACAATAATGTTTTCTCGGTTGTTTTTGTGTTACATAAAAATATTAAAAAGTTTATCTTACCTTTAATGATGTTAATAATTGACACGAATGTCAGTATATAAATAATTGATAACTGGGTGTATTTTCGTACTATTATTATTGATTCCATTCATCTTTCACCTCCTCAAGAATAATTTCTCACCTCTCTTGTACAGGCACCCCCCTACCCTCCTTAAATCCCTTCTTCTTACTTCTCCCTCCCACCAGTGAATGGTTCGAGCAAGCGGAGTTTACTACTAGTGTTTCGGGGTTCATATCTCGGCCAACGTTGACAACGCTGGGTGGGCCTCACGGCAGTGTGACCAGCTGTACAGTCGGCGGCAAAAGTCTTGTCGCTTCATTTGCTTCACCGAGGCACGCGATGTTCATAGACTCGAGATTATTAAGTGCAGAAAACGTGGATATTTCTCGAGTCCATGAACACTGCGAGTCTTGGTGAAGCAAATGAGGCGACAGGACTTCTGCCGCTGACTGTACATACCCTATTCTGGCATACCATCTTTCCCTACCCCAAAGCTTTCTGTCAAAATCCAATCCACCAAAACCTTTGTCCTCTTTCTGTCCTACCTGTACTGTACCTTTCTATGGGTCACTTCTACTTTCATTTTCTCTATACATTTCCTACTGTGAGGCTGGATACCTTCCCTCTTCAATTTCTACTAATCTATCATCCATCCTCCTTTTCCAGCTTCATAACTTTTTTTTTGAGGGGAAGTTGAAGCTGGGATAAAATGCTTCCTATATTATATTAACGATTATATGCTCCGCCGACGTCCTAAATTCATCTTCATATTTTTCTTTGATCACAAGAAATGAATTAATTGGATCTGGAGAGTAGAGTGGTGGGTGGTGTTGGCAAGGGGGAAGGAGGATATACAAGACAGTGTGAATGGGAAAGTGGAAAGGCAAGGTGAGAATAAGAGAAGGATGAGTGGTGGAATTAATATACAAGTTGTCGATATAGAGGAGAAACTGAAAGGAATGTCTGTTGAAGAAAGTATTGGAGAAAATGTTAGATAAAGTGTTAAAAAAAGTGTTAGAGAAAGTGTTAAAGAATGTATTAGAGAAAGAGTTAGAGAAAGTGTTAGAGAAAGTATCAAAGAAATAGAGAAAGTGTTAGAGAAAGTGCTAAAGAAAGCGATAGAGAAGAAGAGAAAGTATTAGAAAAGGAATATAAGGAGTTGAGACCTGCCTGGAGATCCTTCATGCTGGGCTGGAGGGAATATCAAGAAAGGGGAGGATGAAGTGAGAATTGTGGAGAGGGATCTGAGAGTTGGCTGATGGAGTCCAATTTGACCACAGCAACAAAAGGTGACATCATGTGTGTGCATTTCATAGATCAGCCACCAATATTCCGACCGTGTGACACCTCGCCTGTCTAAATAAACACAGGATATGAAATGTAAGAACGAAAAATACTTGGTGATAGATAATTATATTGGTGGTAATGTAGGCCATATAATACTTGTACTAGTAGATGTTTGTAAGGTTAAGCGGAGATTGAGTTGTTGGTGAATTGGAAGGTCTCTGATTTCCCCAAACCATGCCACGAAATAGATTCCCTATTAATACCATCCAGGGTGTTTGTTTTGTGGTATAGTTTGGAGGAATCAGTAGACCTTCCAATTCACCAACAAGAGGATCTCCCCTTAATTAACCCAATCTACAGAAGGGCAGTGTCAGAGGTATTGGAGAGGCGTAGAACTAAGTATAAGTATGATAATATGCTGAAGACCTGACTGAGATGAGACCGAGTTGAGAGAATCCCATAAGAAGATTGGCAGTGAGAGTTGTTAGGCAGAGTTTTTAAAGGAAAGAAAAAATCTATAGAGTATGTAGGCTGTTAATCCTTCGTTTGGTTCTCTCTTTTAGTCAAGGTAGTAATAATACAGATATGTATGTTCATTGAAGGTTAATGCTATATCCCGTCTCCTAAAAATATAACTATTACTGTATATAATTAGAACTGAATACAGAATAATGTAAGGTATAATTATAACAAGTTTGTTAATGGTTCACTCGACGACAGACTTCGTTCACCGGAGATTGCACAAACCACTGATGCAGTCATGTATTCCATCAGTAAAGGAAAGAGGTCACTTCACACAGTGGAGATTTTTACTGTTCTGAGTCAATGGAATGTTTGCCTGCCGTTGTTTTGAAGTTCCTCGGGGGATTTGGACGACAAAAACAGGAATTCTAACCAGTGATATTCGAAATGAGAGCTTTTGCACCAAATGGAATGTGGAATCAATAAGACGTGCGTTGTGGACCATGAAAATAAGCAAGAGAAAGTACACGACAGAGCCTTGTAAAGCTTCTTACCTTCTACACCTTTTCCCCAGCGAGTGAAGATTCTCGTCACTCAGGAGAATAGCCTGTATGGGTAAAATAGTGATATTTAGTATAGATGAAATATATTACCTAAGTTTTTATTTATATATATATATATTATAAAAAAAAAAAATAGTTCTTATTTACCCCAACACTCTGGTGAACGTTGCCGCTAAAGACCATGAAGTTATTTGAAATATGGTGGGAAATTAATATTAGTAAAATTTGATATATATAAACAATTGTAGTAATATCATGAAAGAGAACTTTAAGAAACATAGAACAGTCACTCTATAGTTTATCTTGATAGAAAACGATACACTCTGCCTTGGAGAAAACCCTGACTGTTGAAGCCCAGGCTAAAGGGAAAAGTAATCAGGTGGTTCCCCAGAGTGTTGGGGCTGAAACCAGACTCAACCACAGGCAAATAAAGAACTTAAAAAAAATCTGGTAACCATTATATTGTATGATAAATAGTATATTGGTGATAACGGTAAACAAATAGAAATAATATTAGAGGTTATTACTGAGGAGTTTGCATTTTGTGAACGTTGACTACTAATTGCCTTTAAAATGGATACACACATACACACACACACACACACACACACACACACACTCACACTCACACTCACACTCACACTCACACTCACACTCACACTCACACTCACTCACACACACACACACACACACACTCACACTCACACTCACACTCACTCACACACACACACACACACACACACACACACACACACACACACACACACACACACACACACACACACACATACTGACATAAAAGGTACTGTACCACTTTCGTAATAGCTATAGTAATCACATAATGCCACGTAGATGAATGTGAGAAAACTACTCCTCCTTTCAAAAGTAGAATGGAACCAGCCAGATGGTCAAGACCTTAAAAACGAGGAGGTACTGGAAGGGTCGTTCTTAAGTTAAGGGGGAAGTTTTGTGTTGGTAATTCTGGACCAACTGAATCCTCCTAACTATTCCAAGCAACAGAACACCATTATTTTTGTCCCTCTCGTCCTGTTTCCTAGCATACTTTGGAGGAATCAAGGCACCCCAATGTCCCAAAAAAGAATTACCACCTTAATGACCCTATGATCGTGTATGAAAAGTGGTGGAGGCTTCTGATTCCTCCTGACCATGCCACGAAACAAGCTCATTCCATATAGGTGGTGTTTCGTGGCAATATTTGAAGGATTCATTTATCTTCAATTTTCTAACTACATCACGTACTGGGTCCCTTAATAAAATAGTCTGAATTATAGTATGTTTAAAGACAAGAATTTTTCGGTTTGAGTTTTTTTTTTTTTTTTGCAACTTGATTAAATTGGTGAGGTTTGTGAGTTGGAAACAATTCAGTATTTCGCTTTATGAAAATACAGTGCGTTATATTATTATTATTATTATTATTATTATTATTTTATATATATATTTTTTATTATTATTATTATTATTATTATTATTATTATTATTATTATTATTATTATTATTATTATTATTATTATTATTATTATTATTATTATATATATATATTTTTTTTTTTCTTCTATTATTACTGTTTTTTTATGGGAGACGAATGTAAAGGCAGCGTGGGAGGGAAGTAGACAGAGTAGGTCGTGAAGGCGGACAGAGAGTGAACATTAAAGGAAAATAGAATGTGAGGAGGAGGAGGAGGAGGAAGAGCGTGAGGAGGGGGTGATAAGAGTCGGGGGAGGGGTGGGGGGGGGGGCGTAAAATTTATGAGCAGACTAAGGAAAAAAAAATCGGTCAAATGAAAAGGAAAGGCTAGAAAGACGAGGAATGAGTACGTGGGCGTAATGTAAAAGCTGCAGAGATAACCAATAATAATAAGCTTTGGTACAACGTTGGTACTGTAAATCTGGAGCAACTGATTCCTCCAAACTATTCCAAGCAACATTCAGGACATCCTTATTTTTGTTCATCTGGTCCTGTTTCCTGGCTTAATATAATAACTTTGGAGGAATCAAGGCACTCCCAATGTAATAAAAGTGAATTACCCCATTTAAAACGTATTCCCCAAAATCGCATGATATTTCTCCTCACAAAACAAGGCTTGAATAACACACGATCACTGTTCTTAATTAAGTTGGTAAAGTATTAGAATCAAACTTTTATATTTACCATACTCGCCAAGTGAGATCCAAATATATACCAATTAATTAACTTCATTTGTTTTGTATATATTCTGACGTGCATGAAGGATTTAAGGGGGTGCGGGAATAGGGGGACAGGCTTGGGGGGGTTTAGGGGGGTGCAGGGTTTTTTGGGGGGTGCGGGAGTAGAGGGACAGGCTTAGGGGGGGGGGGTTAAGGGGGTACGGGAATAGGGGACAGGCTTTCTACCCACCCCAAGCCTGTACCCCCTATTCCCGCACCCCCCCAGTCCCCCCCCCCCCAGGCCTGTCCCCTACACTGTTTTTTAAAAACATAAAAACGTTTTCGGGTATGTTGTATTTCAATCATATGTGCTTATAGTAAAACAAATTGCGTTTATTAATGAAACAATCTCATGTTTCATGTGTTTTTGTAAACACTTTTTTGTTTTGTCATGTAGTTAATGAAAAAAATGTCTTTAGTGCAAAATTCATGGATATATTAAGAATCTGACTCCAATTAGACGTATTATTCTATTTGAGAACACCATAAATGTAGAATGTACAGACTTACTGTAAAACATACTATGTATATACAAAACTAAATTGCGTTTTAAACAGAACAGTTGTTTCACTTATAAACAGCTAAATCTGTTTTTAAAGTGTAACAAGCCTATAAACACATTTTTCTGTTTATACTTGAACATACTGACCTGCTTTTAAGGAAACAAGTGTTTATTATAAAACGAATAAAAGTGTTTTACAAGTGGAACAAACAGACACATTTTTTGTGTTTTTGCAAAAACAACTTCTTTTTACTGTGTACTCCCGCACCTCCTTAAAGCTTATTTACATGAATGAATAGATGAATGTGATCTCTTTTACTGCTGCTCTACTTTCATATATAAAGAAGAGACAGAGAAGTACTGTACAGGATGAAACTTATACGTAACCTCACTTTTATTTTCTATCTCCTTCCCTTCTCATTTCCTAATTTTCATCCCACCTGCTTCTATTCCTCTCTCTCCTTGTATTCTCATTTCCTAATTTTCATCCCACCTGCTTCTATTCCTCTCTCTCCTTGTCTTCTCATTTCCTCATCTTCATCCCACTTCTCTCTTTTCTCTCTCTCCAAGCCTTCTCATTTTCTAATTTTCATCTCACCTCCTTCTTTTTCTCTCTCTCCTTGCCTTCTCATTTCCTAATTTCCATCTCACCACCCCCTTTTTCTCTCTCTCCTTGCCTTCTCATTTCCTCATCTTCATCCCACTTCTTTCCTATTTCTCTCACCTCCTCCTCCTCCTTTTTCTTTTCTTCTCAATTCCTTCCCTTCCTGCCACCTGCTTCTTTCATTGGTCCCCTCCTTGCTGCTTCTTCCCACAGAGAGATAAAATTATCCCCCGCCCATGTAAGTCAAGCAAGAAACCCAGGGTCGATTACCTTATCACAAGTTAATTAAATACTTGGAAGTGAGTTCCCCCAAAAGTCTCGGGTTGTGTGGCCACAGCTGGTGTCACAGAAAAAAAATTATAAGAGATAAGTAAATTAAGAGAGAGAGAGAGAGAGAGAGAGAGAGAGAGAGAGAGAGAGAGAGAGAGAGAGAGAGAGAGAGAGAGAGAGAGAGAGAGAGAGAGAGTTACAAGGAGTTACAAGGAAAAGAAGTACCCTAGGGACCTTACGATCCATACAAAGAGGGTACCTGTGGGTTTAGTTGCGCAAGTAGGCGACCATCCTCGAATGTGTTATGTGAAACCATCAAGGAACACTCGCACAACGGCTTAAACACCTAGACGGTGATTTAAGGCTTTGTCTAATCTGGACTTGAACTGATCCACAGAGTTGCTGTTGACTACATCAGCAGGAAGCGCGTTCCAAGTACCGCAGATGCTATATGTAAAGAACTTACCACACAGATCACGGTTGTATCGCTTCAGTTCAAGTTTGTAGCCATGATTCCTGGTTGTGCCCTCACTGAGTTGGAAAATGTCCCTGTAGTCTACATTGTCAAAGCCTCGTAGTATTTTAAACACTTCGATAAGCTGACCACGCAGTCTCCGGGTTTCCAAAGAGAACAGGTCGAGTTCTACCAACCGATCTTATAGCTCTTGTGTCTAAGAGAGGGTATAAGTTTGGTTGCCCTGGCTTGCACTCGTTCCAATCTCGCGATATCCTTTCGGTAAGAAGGACTCCAAAACTGGACTGCATATACGTCCCAGGTGCGGTCGGACAAGGGAATTGTACAGACAAAGTACTATCTCCTTGTTCCGGTATCCAAACTGTCGCTTTATGTACCCTAACATCCTTTGGGCTTTCTTCTCAGCCTCAATACACTGCTTTGAGAACTTGAGGTCGCTGGTGATAGTTACACCCAAGTCTTTCTCAGTATCAGTGCTTACGAGAGCATTGCCCTTAAGGTTATACTCTGTTCGGGGGTTTCTGTGGCCTATATGCATAACTTTGCATTTGTTCACGTTAAATGACATTTGCCACGTGTCAGACCACTCCCCGATCTTCCTAAGATCTTCTTGTAAGCGGGTAGTATTTCCTTCTTTCGCGACATTCATACCAAGCTTAGTATCATCGGCGAATTTGGAAATCTTGGCAACCATGTCACCATCCACGTCATTAACATAGATGATAAACAGTAGTGGTCCCAGAACAGAACCTTGGGGAACACCGCTAGTAACGGGCACCCACTCTGAAGCCTGTCCATTCACTACCACCCGCTGCCGTCTGTCACTTAGCCAGTTCTCTATCCAATTTGCCACATTTCCGTCTATGCCCAGTGCACGCAGAGAGAGAGAGAGAGAGAGAGAGAGAGAGAGAGAGAGAGAGAGAGAGAGAGAGAGAGAGAGAGAGAGAGAGAGAGAGAGAGAGAGAGAGAGAGAGAGAGAGAGAGACAGAGACAGAGACAGAGACAGAGACAGAGACAGAGACAGAGACAGAGACAGAGACAGAGACAGAGACAGAGACAGAGACAGAGACAGAGACAGAGACAGAGACAGAGACAGAGACAGAGACAGAGACAGAGACAGAGACAGAGACAGAGAGAGAGAGAGAGAGAGAGAGAGAGAGAGAGAGAGAGAGAGAGAGAGAGTCTTTACTGATTTTGTTTTATTCACTAATTCTTCTTCATGTCCAAGGTACAATCCTATCTTACCATCACTGAGTCTTGATTAGTATGTGCGATGTGTATAGCCTCATAAAAGACACAGACGACAACAATAGCGACATCCACGACCGACTAGGAAAACGATTATGAAGACGATGGCTACGATATCAACAACAATATAAACTACAGCAATAGAGATAATAAGACAATCACTCACTCACCAGTAGTAGCAGCAATAGTAGTATCATTAACAACAACAACAACAACAACAACAACAACAACAACAACAACACCAACACCAACACCAACAACAACAACAATAATGAGACAACTGGCACAGATGCAAAGGTATTTCGATATTCAACAGTAACAGTGGAAATGAAGGGAATAAATGTGTATGGAAACAGGAAAGGCAACAGAAACAATACTATTATAGCAGCAGATGATTCAACAATAACAACAACGAACGATCATAAGAACATAATATAAATGTAAAATACTAGGAGTAAAAACGTGCTTAACCTAATGTACAAATTGCCGGAATAATAAAAAAGAGAGGGACAGTAAAAAAAAAAAAAAAAAAGGTAAGCAGTGCCAGCAAAGGTGATAACAGTAAAGAGAGCAAGAGCAGCAACAATAAAAATAATGAGACGTAGCCTTTCATCGAGGTGCAACGTATTTCAAGCTCCACTGACGGTGAAAGGGTAGGCGCCGGGGATATGGGATTGAGAGAATAGACACACCCACACACACACACACACACCCACACACACACAAACACCCACCCAAACACACACACACACACCCAAACACACACACACACACACACACACACACACACACACACACACACACACACACACACACACACACACAAAAACACAGAGAGAGAGAGAGAGAGAGAGAGAGAGAGAGAGAGAGAGAGAGAGAGAGAGAGAGAATGAGAATATATATCAAGGCGCCACAAGACTAGCCAAACACACATGAAGGCTAACAAATATTCCGTCCTAAACCCAGTATGTATTCCTAACTAAGTACATCCCTATACCTTCCTGACCCATACATATATACCTAACTCGACGTCGAACAATAAGATCAGGGAGACACTCAACTGACCCCTATACACTGATGATGGGAAGGACAAACTGGGTGAGTAATGCAGTGGACAAAAGCCTCTACTTTTGGTGAAGGGATTAATTAATGTCCCCCTCGACGTTTTTCCATTTCTTTTTGTGTGGTTCAGGGGCTTGGATATTTGTGTACAGCTGCCTTCCTGCCTGCCTGCCTGCCTGCCTGGTGGTGCTTCGGTCATGGCAACAATATTCCCTTTCCCTGTTGCATATTTATTCTCTCTTGATGTCCTTGGATTGGGTTTCTCGTTCCTCGTCGCTCTCTCATAACACTGCCATTTGCTGCTCTGTGGTTGTCTCTGTTTACACTCCCTGCTCCAGGATTCAATTTGCATCTAGTACCTCGTTGTAGTCCTTCCTACTGTGTTATGGCCTCCTCTAGTTTGCCACAGGCCCTACTGCCCCCTCCTTCCTTCCTGCCCTTCCCCCCCTCTTCTTCCACTTACCGAACCGTCCTACATTCCTATTACCTCTCTATCAATTCTCAACATTCAAGGAAGATTTTGATTACGCTTATGGTCTTCATATTTCATGAATTTTTCGTACTGATATGATTACTGTGAGTTCATGAGATGTTTTCACAGTTTTGCGATACAATATTGAAGGATATATTGTTGTTATTAATAATCCTCCCGAGAGAGATAGCATACCTTGACATAAATTTCTCAGAGCCACCCAGAGCATCTCCAGGAGGTGCAGACCCAACGTTTGCACTGGTAAACAGAACATCCTCTTTAATTTGGGCGTGGAGTGCGGTGGCGTCAGGGTCATACTGTGCAAATATTTACTACAGGTGCTGCCATGAAACAATTGTCTTAAAGTCGCAACACGATACTCAGAATGATGGTTTAATCAATCTACATCTGGCAGTTTTAATGTGATGCAACTTGAAGGTGAAGAATAACCTTTTTGATCACGTTCAATCTGAAGTAAATGTTTTCCTAGTGACCTGTTAACAGCAAAAAACTCTTCGTCTTTTCGTTCGTGTGTCCGTCGTGCCAGTGGTCTCGCTACAGTGGGTGAGGCAGTGTTTCCCTTTCCTATGGTCGAAACTGTATATATGTACGTACAGCCGGCAGCATATATTCGCGTCCATCTCATGTACTTAATATTGTTAATATGACCAGATAGTTGCATTCTGAAACAGTTTTTATTCCAACAACATACGTAATTTACCATTTGAGAACTATATCTGTCATCTCTGCATTAAAATTGTATTACAGCATCACTATAGCGAATACATACGCAGGTGGAAATGAAGCGATCTTATGCTGCCGACTGTACGTACTCACTGAAATATGTAGCAGATTATTCTATGGAAAACTCGTCAATAAATCGCCTTAATTCCAAGTCTTCCAGGTTTGACTTGGAATACGGCCGGCCACATGTTCGTATACTTTCATGGGGAAAATAAATGTCCTCGGTGTTGAAACTAACAAGGAGAGAGAGCAGGAAAATGTTGGATGCAAATTCAATTCTGCAACCAGGGGCTCTGGGAGGGAGAGGCTGGCTTGGGTAGGGGAGAAAATATGCAGAGAATATATGGTTGTATTGGCATGTGGGACGATAGACAGGCAGATGGACATGCGTATACAGTAGATGATTTATTTAATAGTTACTGTAGATAGATGGACGAACAGATAGATAGTTATTGGGTGGAGAGATAGAGAGAGTTACTGTAGATAAATTGGCGAACAGATAGATAGTTATTGGGTGGAGAGATAGAGAGATATGTAAGTGAATTGATAACTGCATGTGGTGAGATAAGTGTACCAGGAAATGTTTAGCAATGTTTGTTAGTAATGTTTAGAAAGAAAGAATCTCATACAGGTTTGGCGTCAACAAGTCTATTATTTTGTCCTAGAAAAAATATTATTGTGATTATTTACCAAGGCGTTCGAACACCTTACTAAGACATACAGTAGAAGCAGTGCATTAATCTGAGTGATGTAATTATTTAACGAGGTAATCTGTCAACGGAGAGTCTGAAGATAAACTGATTCCTCCCCCCCTCAAAAAAAAAAAAAAAAAAAAAAAAAAAAATAGTACCTAGATATACGATTATGGGACCCACTTCTCACCAAAATTTGCATGAAACAGACTTAGTACTCCATTACAAAGACAACAGACAGACTACTATTACCCTCTTGAATCACAGCCGGAACATTTACCCCGGTGCAGCACATAGCAGACTTGTGTTACGCAGTATT
>JAWQEG010004712.1:10000-20000 GCA_033782935.1 Petrolisthes cinctipes | reverse complement strand
CCAAACTGTCGCTTTATGTACCCTAACATCCTTTGGGCTTTCTTCTCAGCCTCAATACACTGCTTTGAGAACTTGAGGTCGCTGGTGATAGTTACACCCAAGTCTTTCTCAGTATCAGTGCTTACGAGAGCATTGCCCTTAAGGTTATACTCTGTTCAGGGGTTTCTGTGGCCTATATGCATAACTTTGCATTTGTTCACGTTAAATGGCATTTGCCACGTGTCAGACCACTCCCCGATCTTCCTAAGATCTTCTTGTAAGCGGGTAGTATTTCCTTCTTTCGCGACATTCATACCAAGCTTAGTATCATCGGCGAATTTGGAAATCTTGGCAACCATGTCACCATCCACGTCATTAACATAGATGATAAACAGTAGTGGTCCCAGAACAGAACCTTGGGGAACACCGCTAGTAACGGGCACCCACTCTGAAGCCTGTCCATTCACTACCACCCGCTGCCGTCTGTCACTTAGCCAGTTCTCTATCCAATTTGCCACATTTCCGTCTATGCCCAGTGCACGCACTTTCCGAAGGAGGCGGCGGTGGGGTACCTTATCAAAGGCTTTCTGAAAGTCTAAGTAGACAACATCGACCGCTTTATCCCGAGAGAGAGAGAGAGAGAGAGAGAGAGAGAGAGAGAGAGAGAGAGAGAGAGAGAGAGAGAGAGAGAGACACACACATACACACACACACAAACACAGAAACAGAGTGAGAGAGAGAGAGGGGGGGGGGAGAATGTCACAAAAAGATTACGTGCTGAGAGAGAGAGACAGAGAGAGACAGAGAGAGAGAGAGAGAGAGTTAATGCTAGGTGAACGAACCCCAGTTATCGTGTTGGAAGTTTCTCTTGGTATTGATGGTTTGAAGGGCCACGTAATCCACTAAGCCACCCATGCAAGGAAAGACCCTGGACACACTATACGTTTTTATTTAAGGGTAGGATAGAGTTTTGGGCATTTTTGGAGATAATGATTCCTTCCTGCAAACTATTCCAACCAACAGGCCACCTTTATTTTTGTTCATCTGGTCCTGTTTCCTGGCATACTTTGGAGGAATCAAGGCACTCTATTGTACCCGAAGCATACTCTCTCTCCCCTTAAAAGACTGAGGATGACAGGCAGAAGACGAGAAGGATTATAGGAACTCTGAATGCTTGCCTTTTTATCAATCTCCGAGCACAGCAAACTTTTATATCCGCATTGCAGACGAAATTTCATCATGTCGGCAACACTTCTGGGAAAATTTTGCACACATGGGGTCCATCAAATGTCTTACTTTATATTAATTAACGAATCAATTTCCACGATGCCACCTGCTTATAATAATCTCAGTTTTGTTACACTGGAGCTCCTTGATTCCTCCAAAGTATGCCAGGAAACAGGACCAGATGAACAAAGGTAATGGTGTTCTGTTGCTTAGAATAGTTAGGAGGAATCATGTGCTCCATTATATAAGCTCGTTCGTCCTCCAGCCGCTCATTTAGTCTGGCCTAATTGGTGCTAATCTAGGGAACAGCAACAGGTCTGATTACATGGCCACAGTTCGTTCCAGATGAGGTTCGACGAGATAATATTGTTGGTTCTCCACGGAATACTGATGCTATAATTTAACCTTCACCAGGGAATACACACACATCCATCCATCCACCACTGACTGTTTTGATGCCCACCCACACCGACACGAATATATATCGCTAACTTCCAATTTTTAGACTACAACACCATGCAGGGTCCCTTAAAGGAGATGCTGAATATAGAAAGGATTGACTATTGTATGATCAAACCTATACGTATATCCTATGCATTCTACCTTCACGTTCTCCATCCGGCCATACAAATCTTGAATGTGAATGTGGTCCTATACTTATCTGTTGCACTACTATAAATCATTAGGGGTATCTCTCTCTCTCTCTCTCTCTCTCTCTCTCTCTCTCTCTCTCTCTCAACTAATTGAAGTTTTCAAAATCCTTCGTGGATATGAAAACATTGATTATCAGTGCCTGTTTAGCTTAAACACTAATGCAACTAGAAACCATGGATGGAAATTAGACTTGAAACGCTTCCGCCATAATACGTTAGGTAATTTCTTCACATATAAAATCTGCAATGTCTGGAATCAGCTACCAGCAGAGTAGTTGATAGTTCCTCGATAGAGCAGTTCAAGAAACAGTTAGACAAAGTTCTGCCAAGCCTGTTAGAGTTAAAGTGATTGTTTCCTTCTTTCCTGTACAAAAATGTCCTAGTCCGGCCTTTTTTCCTCCGGGTTAGGTACATTTCCATTTCCATACCCGGAGGTGGGTGGGGAGAGCCTTCTCTTTACTATACTTTTCTCTCACTATTAGTTAGCAACTGCTACTACACCTACGGTACCTCCTTGGTATGGGTCGTAAGACCTTTTGAGGTGCTACTTGTCCTTGTAACTCCTTGTAACTCTCTCTCTCTCTCTCTCTCTCATTCCTCGTCCGTCTTCCTTTCGTTCGCTGCTGTCGTTTATTTTTCGTACTCCGGGATCCAGTCAGCGGGGAATTGATGCGTGTTTTGGCCAGTGAACCCCCCCCCCCGACCCCCTCCCCCCCGAATCTCCAATGGTCATCACGTCCCTAGGCACCGAAACCCCCCCCCTCCTCCCGACCCTCAGGCCTCATCTATCCTCACGTGTCATGATGCTATTTTCCTCATCTCTCATATATTTTCCTCACTGCTCATGTATATTAATCACTTCTCCTGTGTTTTCCTCACCTGTCATGTATTTTCCTCACCTGTCATGTATTTTCCTCCCTCGTGCTGCATTGTCCTCACCTGTCCTCAAATGGTTTACATAACACGAACTATAGAGTATTATTATTGTCATCAGATTCCTTCCTTTTTCCGGCTGGTTGATTCCTTACAAATGTTCAGTAATTCATTTCAGCCTTTTATTTGACTTTTATCCCTCACGGTTCAAACTCTTGCCAACCCCGGGAAACTTTTGCATGTAGGAACTAATTAACCCTTTTCGACATTCATGCTGCAGCCAGATTTTTGGACAGTGAAATTCTTATTCGTGTCAGTTCACCTCGATATCACATGAGCCTGTATCAGATTTTAGTTTTACCTTTAAAATATTTTGTCACATTAACTATATAAGGGGATTAAAATACTCAGCAATAATATATATCTTTATTATTGGTCGCTTAGGAATGTTGGGAGCACATCCTTAATTAATGAAAATAATATGTTGTTGTCAGTCGTGTCTCATCTAGGTCACTGTACAGGGCTGGGCAACTATAATGGAATATGTAAAGGGCATGAATGAAAGGCAAGAAGTGGATGGGATTATATTACATTTGTTTGTTTGTACACTCGCAATCCAAAATTTGTATCCAGGTCTAGTTGACGTTTCGAATAATTTGACATACTAGTGAACCAATTACAACGCTTATCTTGTTTTATATTTACTTGAACTTGCTTAATACTCGATCAGGCTATTCGAAGCAAGCCTGGATACATATTTTGGATTGCGAGGGTACATGCTCGACGATAGTTCAGATCATTAGCTTTCTCCTTCAATGCTCACACTCCAATACACCCAGTACAATAACACACATAATCTCAACTTGGCAGACCCGACACTGTACAGATGATACACAATAAATAGGTTACCTGTAATCTAATAATATCACCATGGAAATCTCACTACACTCCAATATCCCCAGACACAATATCTTCCCTTCAATGCCTCCACACCTCATATCTCTACCTACAGATGCAGTTCTCGTAACAAACAGAGCAATGAACAGAGGCGTGTAATTACATCTTGCTTGGCAATTCATAATGCTACTTTGCTTCTGTTGTTTACTTGGTGATGAGTGGGTTATCAGAGTCGAGATTGGTGACCTGGAAATCAACACAGGGCTAATCATCAGTGCAGTATGTCTGGTAGGAAGGGGAAAACAGAGGAATGTATTGCATTGTAAGTGAGAGAGAATTGATAATATTGGTGACGCATGGCTAGCAACCTGTTAATCTCTCTCTCTCTCTCTCATATATATATATATATATATATATATATATATATATATATATATATATATATATATATATATATATATATATATATATATATATATATATATATATATATATAATTCTCTTTCAAACAAACGAGGTTGAAGGAAATGGCTCGTTCTGCATTAATAAGTTTATTATTTATATTTTCAATATCTCTTACTGTTTTTCTTAAGTCTTCACTTAGATGGTGGATAAGTGAGGCAAATGTTGCGTTGTTGGGGGAGGTCGACGTTTCGTCCAGTACATCGGACATCTTCAGGAGGAAGTGGTGATTCTGAGTGGGTAAGGGGTATTTATCTGTTTTCCGTATGTGGGGTGGGCGGGGCCACCATATCAGAAGCCTAGTGATTGGTGGATGGGGGGTAGCTTCTGATTCTGGCGCTACGTCTGAGTTGTTGGTTGGTTGTAGTGGTGGTGGTTAAGATGTTAGATGCTGGTGGTGGGTCAGTAGGTGTTGGAGGTGTGGTGGGTATCCTGACGGTGTTGGTGGTGTATCGTTTTCTGGAGGGCAGTATTTGGAGGTCTTGTGTCTGGTTGTTTATAGAGGGTTGTAGGGTTTCTATGTAGAAAGCTTCTAGGTAGGAGAGTCTTCTGCTGTCTGTTTCTTTGTCTAGTATGGTGGTATTATTTACTAGTTTGTCTCGTGTCAGAGCTTGGTTGTCGTGGGTACGGTAGTGGTCTTTTATAGATCCTGACTGGAGGTGCATGGTGAGCCGACGAGACAGTGATGTCTCGTGATAAAAGACCACTACCGTACCCACGACAACCAAGCTTGACACGAGACAAACTAGTAAATAATACCACCATACTATATATATATATATATATATATATATATATATATATATATATATATATATATATATATATATATATATATATATATATATATATATATTTATTTATATATATATATATATATATATATATATATATATATATATATATATATATATATATATATATATATATATATATTCCTCTGTCTTTGTCATCTCTATCGTATTCTCTAACGTCTCTCCTTCCTTCCCTACATAATGGGTATCCACACCTACCACCCCAGGAGCCTGAAGGCCCTCGATAAAATGAATTAACTTCACACTCTACTGAACACACTGCCAACAACAATATTATAGGCTTTGTTGATCGTGGTAGCTGCTGACTCAATTGTATTTATATGTTTTGTTTTGACACATTACCGTATCATGTCCTCTTCTTCCTTGCCACTGTACTACTTGTGCATTGTCATGCTATAGATTAGTATGTCTTGCATTACCCAACCTTCCTCTCCCTTGGCCTACTTTTGCCTTGTCGTTCCCTGTCCTATCCTTCCCTGTCTTGCCTTTCCCTACCCTGCCCTGATCTGCTCTACTCTACCTTGCTCTACTCTACCCTACCCTACCCTAACCAACTTCTTTTTTATCCTTCTTTATCTTTTTTTATCTACCCTTTCCCATCGTATCATTATCCATCTCTGTCGTGTTCCTCCTCTTCCCGACCCACACCAAGAACTCTAAACGGGGATCCAATATCTGAGGTCACGCGAAAAAAGAGGCTAGAGAAAAGGGAGCTTAAAATTTCATGTCCTAATTCATTTTCCTGGTCCAGTTCTTAATGAAGGTATAAAGAAGCTAATCCCAGAGTGAATATTGTGGCTCGTCTTGGCACTCCCTGTTTTCCCGTCATCCCCTGTCACTCCTTGTCTTCCCCTGTCAATCCTTGTCTTCCCCTGTCAATCCTTGTCTTCCCCTGTCAATCCCTGTCTTCCCCTGTCACTCCCTGTCTTTCCCTGTCACTCCCTGTCATCCCCTGTCACTCCCTGTATTCCCCTGTCAATCCTTGTCTTCCCCTGTCAATCCTTGTCTACCCCTGTCACTCCCTGTCTTCCCCTGTCACTCCCTGTCTTCCCCTGTCACTCCATGTCTTCCCATGTCACTCCCTGTCATCCCCTGTCACTCCCTGTCTTCCCCTGTCACTCCTTGTCTTCCCCTGTCACTACCTGTCTTCCCCTGTCACTACCTGTCTTCCCCTGTCTCTCCCTGTCTTCCTCTGTCACTCCCTGTTTTTCCTGTTAATCTCTATCTTATCTCGCCATTGTCTGTCTTCCCCTGCTACACTCTGTCTTTCCCTGGCAATTCCTGTCTTCTTTGGTACTTATCCTCCCCCCACTCCCTGTCTTCTTTGGTACTTATCCTCCCCCCAACTCCCTGTCTTCTTTGGTACTTATCCTCCCCCCACTCCCTGTCTTCTTTGGTACTTATCCTCCCCCCCACTCCCTGTCTTCTTTGGTACTTATCCTCCCCCCACTCCCTGTCTTCTTTGGTACTTATCCTCCCCCCCACTCCCTGTCTTCTTTGGTACTTATCCTCCCCCCACTCTCTGTCTTCTTTGGTACTTATCCTCCCCCCACTCCCTGTCTTCTTTGGTACTTATCCTCCCCTATCCCCCCCTCCCCCTGTCTTCTTTGGTACTTATCCTCCCCCCTCCCCCTACTCCCTGTCGTGTGCCGTCCCTTGACCTCTCCTGTCACTCATTCACCTTTTCCCTGACACTTTTAGTTTACCACTGACACGCTCGCTCTTCCCTTAGTACATTTGGTAGAGTGTCTTGTCTGTCCCTGAATTCCCCTGACGCTCACTGTCTTTTCCCCTCACTGTCTTTTCCCCTCTCACACTTTCCTTCTTTCCCTCTCTCTCATTTCCCTATTTGCTATATGGGACTGTAGGTAGAGATTTTTGGCGAGGGGATGAAGGCAGCACAGGAATCTAAAGGCACGAATGCTATAATAATAAGGCGCAACACATTGATAATTGAAATGCTACGGCAGTTACAGATGACGTGTATTGCAGCTGAGTTGTAACTTATTGACTTCTCATTCAATTCTCTCATTCAATTACTGGAATCGATATTTTGATTAGTTTTGCATTCACGATTCTCGGGAGGACTGTGAAATGAAACTGTCATGCCAAGGGAATGAGAACGGTGCCTAAACCTATCACACAAGAGTAAATTATATTGTATATATTCCTACAGAGTGTGTATATATATATATATATATATATATATATATATATATATATATATATATATAAATATATATATATATATATATATATATATTGAGGGTATATTTGGGCAGGAGGTTTTCTCTTAAACAAGTATGGTTGAAGGCGATGGTAAGTTCGGCATTATATATTTTCCTAAGAAGATTTTCTTTATTTCTGATTGTCTTTTTATCTTCTTCCTTAAGTTGGTTTAACACTTCTCCAAAAGAAGAGTGTGTGTTGGCCATATCGCGATTTCGGGTCCTAGACCCTTCTTCAGTGGCTTGGTTTTGAGGACTTGTCATCTCTGTGGTCGAGGTGAGAATGACTCGGTGTTGTGGCAGCGCTCTATTTAAGGCGTTGCCTCCGCTTCCCTACTCGACGTGCTGGCCTCTGATTGGTTAGGTGGCTGCAGGTGGGATCTCCGGGCGCTGGGTAGAGCTTGAAGGTCTGTTTGCTGTACGTTGAGTTTTGGGTCCATTTCTTTTATGTACAGAGCTTCTAGGATTGGAAGGCGTCTAGAGTCTGAACAGCTTTCAATAATTTCGGTGTTTTCTACCAGGATATTCCGTGTTATCTTGATATTATGTTCCTGGCTGAGGTGTGCTTTTGGTGCTCCTGACGCGAGGTGGTAGGTCAGGCGTCTGCTTAATTTTGTTGTAGTCATGCCTATATAAGTATTATTAAGGGCTTCACAGTTCCCTTGTTTGCAGGTAAACTTATATACGACATGGGACTTTTCGGTGGCTTCTTTCTTTACAGTTGGGCTGTTCTTGAGGAGCAGGTGGCTGGTTCTCTTGCTTCTGTAGTATATGATGAGGTTGAGTTTCTTGTCTTTAACTGGGGTTACGTTGTTTTTCACTATGTCTTTCATTATTCTCTCTTCTTGACTATAGGCTGTGGAGTAGAATGCTCTGTAGTAGATGTGAATCTTGTCTTCCTGTTTTGTTTTCTCTTCCTGTGTAAAGTATTTATCTAATATTCTTGATGTTTGTGTGTCTATTGCTTTTCTTGTGAAGCCGTTTGCAAGAAGTACCTTTGTGGATCTTTCTATTTCTTCATGTACTTGCTTCCAGGTACTGCAGTGGGTTAATGTCCTTCTTATGTAGGCACTTATGGTCGAGTTCTTATATCTCTCTGGGCACTCGCTTTTTCCGTTAAGACAATGGCCAGGATTAGTGGGCTTCACATAGAAACTTGTGTTAAATTCATTGTCTTGTTGGTGTACTAAAGTGTCCAGGAACGGGATTTTTCCGTTGTTACTGTTCTCGATGGTGAAGTTCAGGCCTGATGTTTCTTGGAGACAGCTTTTGAGTGTGTGTATGTCCTCTTCATTCCTCGTCTTGATGAAAATGTCGTCGATGTAGCGGCAGTATATGTCTGGTTTCGTCGTCTTATGGAATCAGAAATAAAGAAAATCTTCTTAGGAAAATATATAATGCCGAACTTACCATCGCCTTCAACCATATATATATATATATATATATATATATATATATATATATATATATATATATATATATATATATATATATATATATATATATATATATATATATATATATATATTCCCTGTTGGAATATATACAATATAATTTACAATCCTAGCCTAACCAAACCTAACCTACATCCTTATTTACTTATCTATACCTATCCAGAAATTCATCATCGTCCCAGCTTATCTTATCATTTCCCTTTCCTCAGTTTTCTCTTCTTTCCTTCCTTCCTCTACTATTCTCGTTCCTTTCTTCCTTCCTTCCTTCCTTCTTTCCTTCCTTCTCCTTCTTCCCTGGTTCCTTCCCTTCTTCTCCATCTTCCTTGGTTCCTTCCCTCCTTCTCCTTTCTTCCTTCCTTCCTTCCTTCTTCTCCTTCTTCCCTGGTTCCTTCCTTCCTACCTTCCTTCCTTCTTCTTCTTCCCTGGTTCCTTCCTTCCTTCCTTCCTTCTTCTTCTTGCCTTTTTCCCTAGTCATCCATCCCAGCTTTCCCTCCTTCCTTCCTTCCCTCCTTCCTTCCTTCCCTTCCTTTCTCCCTCCTTCCTTCCTCACTTCCTTCCCTGGTTCCTTCCTTTCCTGGTTCCTTCCTTCCTTCTTCCCTCCCTCCCTCCCTCCCTCCCTTCTTCCCTGGTTCGTTCGTTCGTTCCTTCCTTCTCCTTCTTGCCTTTTTCCTCAGTCATCCATCCCAGCTTTCCCTCCTACTTATCCATGGCATTTGGAGACTGATGCTGGTGCTGCCGACGTGTATCTCAGGGGAAATTACTCAACCGTATAGATTATGCCATCACTCCTTATCTTACTTACTTACTAACTCTCTTACTTACCTACCTACCTACCTGCTTACTTGCCTACCTACTCACTTACTTACTAACTCACTTACTTACTTACTTAATAACTCTCTTACTTACCTACCTACCTGCTTACTTGCCTCTACTTACAACTTATCTACTTAATAACTCTCTTACTTACCTACCTACCAGCTTACTTGCCTACCTACTTACTTACTTACTTACTTACTTACTTACTTACTTACTTACTTACTTACTTACTTACTTACTTACTTACTTACTTACTTACTTACTTACTTACTTACTTACTTACTTACTTACTTACTTACTTACTTACTTATTTACTTACTTACTTACTTACTAACTAACTCTCTTACTTACTTACTTACTTACTTATTTGTTTTGTTTTTTGCTTCTTTATCTACTGCTTCGTTACATTCTTTATTTGTTTTTTTTGGTCATGAGTTTCGCATAGTTTTTTTCGTCTTCGTTTCCTATTCTTCGTTTATTTGTGTTCATTAGTTCATTCATTCATTTATTCATTCGTTAGTATTTATTGCTTCGTTTACTCTTCCCCTCCTTTACCGTCTTCATCTACAGGAGACACACACACACATACACTCACA
>JAWQEG010004712.1:0-5000 GCA_033782935.1 Petrolisthes cinctipes | reverse complement strand
GGTGGCTGTAAAGGTTATCACTGAATGTAGTCGCACACTTGACTGTTCTTAGATTAATCTGGGTGTGAGAAATATGTGCGAGGAACTGTATCTTTCCATAGTGGTTCCCTTTACTCCGTTAGCTAACATAGTAGTTGTGGTTATATTTTTCTTTTCTGATATCCCGAGTTCCTACATCTTCGTTTAATAAATTTATGTAGGTCCTCTTTTTATAGTATGAGGTGAAAACTATCGTATACGTGAAAAACAATTGATGGTTCACATTCAGTGGCAATTTCGAGACTTATATTCTGGCCACAATTCCTTTGGGTGTTAAAAAGTTTTGTTGTGAGAGATGAAAGTGGTGCAGGTTGTGACAGTGAGACAGGTGGAATTTGTCCGCCTGCCAGAGCTCGTCACTCCTGAAACAATATGAGTGGAAAGAGGGTTGGTATCACACGAGCCTTATATCTGTCAGTGTCCTTTCCCCCAAAAGTTTTCATATTCTTGTAGACAGAGACATAATGGGCAGAAGTGATTTTGCAGTTGTTCCACATCGGATTATTTTGGCATTGATATACTATGACCTTGTTGTTGTTGTTGTATTTGGAGAAGAGTTATGGCTGAGATTCTTCGTTATTGTTACCTGTTTAATAATTCGATAATGAGGACATGCTATTTGGAAGCCGAGAAATATCTTAGTAACATCAGGATCTCTACCTATCATCATTATAAACTCGGATAGCAAGTGTGTGTTGTTGCCCTCCAAGTTAATGAGTGTAGTGTTTGTGAGCTTCCGTGTGGACAGAGACATTGTAGTGGACTGAACTGTGATTACGTAGAAGCCTTACTAATGTCAATACGGACGGAAGGTACGGAAGGAGAGAGTGAGTAAGGGAGGCACAAAGCAGGGAGAGAGGCACAGGGCAGGGAGGGAGTTAGGAAGTGAGGGAGGGAGGTAGGGAGGGAGGTACAGGGGAGTGAGGCAGTAAGGAAGTGAGGTAGGGAGGGAGGTACAGGGGAGTGAGGCAGTAAGGAAGTGAGGGAGGGAGGTAGGGAGGGAGGCACAGGGGAAGGAGTAAGGAAGTGAGGGAGGGAGGTAGAGAGGGGGGCACAGGGGAGGGAGGGAGACACAGGGGATGGAGGGAATGAGTGAACCTACTAGAGGGGGAATGCTACACTTTACTTATTTAAGGAACCCCCAAATAATTTATTATCCAGTTGGCACATACTGGTTCCTGTATGACGTTCAACGAAGCAGTTTCCTTCATTGTCAGAGATGTTTTTTGGGATTGTTTGGGAGATTCAATAGTCTATAGTTCATTGACACTTTCTAAATGGTATAAAAATATAATGACGATGATGTTGTAGATATGTTGATGATATTTTTTATATTTTGATGCGGAAAACGGTGATGAGAAAAGTCATGAGGTTGATAATGAGAACGCCTACGAAGATGTTGATGGCCAAACTGTGAATGACAGTCGAGATGAGACGATGAGTGAGAATGATTGAAGAGAGGACGAAATCGGAACCAAAGACAGAGAGAGCGAACTTATGCCTAATTATTACCATACATATTGCCTAATACGTGTTGCTTATCCCTCGGGAACTGGTCTTGGTTTACCTTGCCTGTGTGTCTGGATGGAGTTTGAGGCAATGTATGTGTGTGTGTGTGAGAGTTGGAGTGTGGAGTCGGGGTGTAAATTCAAGGTGGAGAGTTTGCTGTTTGTACACTCGCAATCCAAAATCTGTATCCAGGCTTGCTTCGAATAGCCTGATCGATTATTAAGCGAGTTCAGGCAAATATAAAACAGGATGAGCGTTGTAATTGGTTCACTACTATGTCAAATGATTCGAAACTTCAACAACCAGACCTGGATACAAATATAAAACAGGTTAAGCGTTGTAATTGGTTCACTACTATGTCAAATGATTCGAAACTTCAACTAGACCTGGATACATATTTTGGATTGCGAGTGTGTTCCATCAGAGGTCAGGGTAAATGTTTTTGTTGATGTTGGGAGATTCCTTTGTATTTCACGACTATAAATGGATGTGATGTGAAAGAAAGGGCTCCCTGGCTAGTTGGGAGTCTCAGCTGGGTATGAACAGTGAAGTGCTAATCATCAATGTTCCGCAAATAGCAAAGCGAAGTAATAATTGACCCCTGGCAGCACAAGACTCACACATCACTCACTCGTCCTTGTTATTTTCTCCTTGTATTTGTGAACTGTACTCCATTTAATTAACCCATTTCTCCGGGTCTCACGTCTATTTCTTTACCCATTTTCTACTCATTTTCGTTTCTGGGAGGACAAAGTTAGTAGTAAATCCTTAGTTATCTACTTCACTGTAACTATCCTCCAATATAGCTCATTTCACGAACTGAGTATAATTAATATCTTGGTTCATCATCATCATCATCTCTCATCGCAGTTCCAGTCCAATCAGCTGGTTCTTTTGGACGCCAAGCCCACTTCTCTAGCTCCTCACATATCAATCTGACATCTCTATAGGACCCCTAGTATTAATGAGAACCCTTCCACTTCAGTTCTTGTCCGTCTCTATACTCTCTTTTTATCTCTCCCTTCCCCAGCAGTCTAATAATTTCATTTTATGGATTAAATACTCCATTGCTGAGATATGTGTATCTAAATGCAAATGCTTCAATTATAAATACAGGCAGAGGTGATGAAGAGAATGTACTTGTGAAATTTTTTATTGTTATGTGTTTTGGAATATACTGTATGTGCAGGAATGTTTTGTCCCAGCTTACATGTGAGGACGATGTATATGAAAGCAGGAGAAAGGAACGTTTATAGATGTGTTTAAATAGTGACATGCATGATCAGATGGGCATGTGTATATTTGTGTGTGTGCATTGGTATATATTAAGGGTGTGCACCTCTATCTATCTGTAAATGTTTACACATGTGGGAAAGTGGAGAAGCGTGCGTGTGTGTAAATCGATTGTGGACCCGTCAGTGCTGGACCTCACCTTATGAATGATGGAACACATGACCTTTCAACTTGGCAGGGACATGACTGCAAACCATGAAAGGCAAGTAATTACGTTCACCGTTTTTTCCACAACGAGAAATGTTTTCTGAAGATACTCGATATACGTCAATATTGAAATAAATATTCATACTCCTTCGTTATTTAAAATCTGGAAATATACATGTTATGTTTTATTTATTCATCCACCTGCATATCATGGTCCACTTCTCGGGTCAATAACCTGCTACATCCTCTGAGTATTCCGGCTGGAAATTTATTAAAATAGCATCATTTTATTATAACTTTTTAGAATAATATCTTCAGATGACTAAGAAGAAAACGAGCTATTGTTACTGTTGTTGTGTATAAAATTTTAGTGTCCATAACCACAGACAGTCTTATTTATAGTTATTATTTCCAGCTATCATAACCAACTGGGGAAATGTCGATTACGAGTGAAAAACGTCCTGTACACTTGTCAGCACCAGCCACTGGAAATATAAATGGTGAGGGAAGGGGGCAGGGAGAGTCATTTTGACAGGCAATTATATCTTTAGAAAGCTTCTGGATTAATTCACCTATAAGTGTTTTCCTTCGTCTAGCGTGAACTTGATTCGAAATGATTTTTGTGTCATATTCAAATGGGCTTGTTAATAGATAAATGTGCGATCATCTGTGTGCACTGAACTGTTTGCTCTACATTGGTAAAAAAAAAAAAATATATATATATATATATATGAATAACTCATTTCATAGGAATTGTATGCACACTGGATAATAAAACTATTGGTTCCCTCCTCGCACTAACAATTTTGACAACTCTGATGATTGCTAGTGGAAAAATGCTGAGTGGGGCATCAAGCACGAGCCACAGTGTTAGTTTAGAATATCATTAAACCCCCCACCTGTGTGATTTTTTTTTTTTTTTTTTTTTTTTTTTTTTTTTTTTGATCGAGTGTACACAGACTAACAATAGCCAGTGAGTGACCTTCTCTTGTCCTGCACTAAGGTTGAATTAAGTGAGGTAGGTAATGCGATATTCTTCTTTTTGTTCCTGGGTCATTCTCCTCTTCTGTGTTCTCTTCCATTCTTCGCTTTAGTCTTTCATGCCCCAGTGGATAACCAACAATGATTTAGAAGGGATATATATATATAGTTCACAGCCACAAGAGAGACATCCCATTCTTTTTTTCGGTAGAACAAAATCCGTCCATCCTTCTGCATTAATAAAACGTGGTAAAAGGCAAGTGAAATTGGAAAATGATAGACCTGTTTGGAAGGATGCAGGTGAATTCATAAAGCAGGTAAACTGTTTTGAGAATATAATGAAATTTTTTTAATGCTTGTGAATAGTTCTTTATGTGTGTGACATTTTCGTTTCATGGGCACGTGAGGTATTTTTTGTACAAGTGGAAATGTCTTTACTTACAATGTTTTCTTTGCTCCTGAAACTATCATCTTACACGTGAGGTGCTGTGAGCGTGAGGAAGGAAGGAAGGAAAATGTTTGTTTTGTGGAGACACGTGAGGGACAACATTGACGGGCACAAGATTGGAGACATTGATGACACTGATTGGTATTGATGTCCGGCTGGTGGAAGGTCGGGGAGTCTGGCGGGGACGACGGAACACAAACCTACAATAGTTAGTATTTTGGTACCTTGGAATCTTGGTACCTTAGAATCTTGGTACCTTGGTTCCTTTCATACAGTATGGAACAATATTTAGTCTATCTTTGCCAGACCAAGGGTAGAAAGGGATACTTCATGATACATCCTTGTAAATACCTCTGCTCGTCAGAAACCATTGCTTCTAATTCTTGGGACAATCCTAAATATATAGTATCGTATCCAACATTGATAATTCCAGTATCATTATCATCAGCACTAATACTCCCACAATAACTACCATCACCCTCACCTACACATCACCATCAGGCAGCAGAGTGCGAGAGAAAGGGAGGACCAAGGGACTAAAAGGGACAATCCTCATCCATTAGCACACCTCGCGTTCGACATC
>JAWQEG010004711.1:10000-22500 GCA_033782935.1 Petrolisthes cinctipes | reverse complement strand
AAGTAGACAACATCGACCGCTTTATCCCGATCATGCTCACTGAAAACAAAATGGAAGAATTCCACCAGATTTGTGAGGCATGACCGGTGCTGCCAGAACCCATGCTGGGAACCCCTCAGTAGCAAATTTGATTCTAAGTGTGCTGTTATTTTGTCCACCATGATGCTCTCCATGAGTTTACAGACTATCGAGGTTAAACTGATGGGTCTGTAGTTTGACGGTTGGCTAGCATCTCCCTTCTTGAAGATAGGAGTCACCTCTGCCTCACGCCAGTCTCTAGGAACGCATCCAGTCTGAATTACCCTGTTGAAGACCATGCACAGGTGCCGTGATACTTCACCATGCACTTCTTTCAACACTCTAGGTAAGAACCCATCCGGACCGGGGGACTTGTTTGCTTTTAATTCGATTATTTTTCTCTCGATTTCTTCTTGGGTGAAGACCATTGACTCCAACTTCTCACTGAAGGAGTCCAAAGGTTCGGGAATGGGACCACTCTCCTCAGAGAACACTGAAGAGAAGTACTCATTTAAGAGGTTAGCATTTTCTGCATCAGAGTGCATCAATGCTCCATCCTCATTCACCAAGGGACCGATCCTGCGTCGGATTGGTTTACGGCCATTCACATAACTGAAAAACTCCTTGGGGTTCTCTTTGCAGAGTCTAGCCACACGGACCTCCTCAGCACGCTTAGCCGCCCTTATTTTGGACTTCACGTTTCGATTCAGTCTTCTATGACCGTCAAAGTCCCCAGATGTCTTCGCTCGACGATACGCAGTTCTCCTCTCCCTTAGTAGGTTACGGATTTCCCGATTAAACCACTTAGGTTGAATGAACTTCTGACCTGTTCCCTTCAGAGGAATAAAGCGCGACTGAAGTTCCATGAAGGAAGACAAGAATGACCTCCACAGATCATCAGCACTCTCTCCCTCTTCTAGTTCCATTTCAGCAACGCTTTCACGAAGACCTGCAAAGTTCGCTCTCCCCATGTCTAATTTTCTATGCACCGGGGTCACGGACTCCATATTAGGGACCTTAACTGAAAATCTTATAAGCTTGTGGTCGCTTCCACCTATTTCTTCGTTTACAGAGAGGTCTTGAATGATGTCATCCTCGGAGGTAAGGACCAAGTCAAGTATGTTAGCACCTCTTGTTGGCTCCCTTACCCATTGAGTGAGGAATTCATCATTTACAAACTCCAAGAGTGGTGTGTTCTCGGCAGAGGGCTCTCTGGTTTCCCAGTCAACATGTGTGTTGAAGTCCCCCATAAGGATGCACACCCTGCCGTCCACTAGTTCACCCAGCAACTGGTATAGGTCCCTGTCCATCTCATTGAGTTGTCCAGGGGGTCTATAAAGCAGCAGGGTTCTGTATTTTGCAGTGCCTATTTCTAGGTCAACTCCAAGGAGCTCGTGGTTCGATGTGATGTTGCAGGTCATCGATTTGATGGAGTTCTTTACATACAACAGCACACCACCACCCCCTCTGTCCTCTCTATCTTTGTGGAAGAGTTGGTAGCCTGGAATCACGAATTCCCCTTCAAGATCTCTGTCTGAGGTTCTCAACCATGACTCCGTTATGGCCACCATCTCGGGTTCCTCTGTCGCAATGAGGGCCCGCAGTTCCAAAATCTTGTTTCGGATGGACCTGGCGTTGAACAATAGAACCTTCAGGGAACCCCCAACTGCAGGGCTCCCTATACTCTTCCGTTTCCCGGATTGGTCATTGTCTTGGTAGTGCTGGGGATATCCTTCTTCAGGATCTCAGCGAATGTCTTCTCTGGGGTCACTCTAGCATAGCGACGAGGGCTCTCCTCCACTCTCGGTCGAGTGCTCCTGAGACATCGTCGGATGGCGTCTTCCACTAATTTGGAAAGCACTTCTTTCCCCTTTGGTGAGAGATGTGTGCCATCCCTCTGGTAGAGGTCGTCTCTACCAAAGAGTGAGGTGTAGGGATCCACAAAGAACACACACACACACACACACACACACACACACACATAAAGCAGTATCAGTACAAATGTGAATAGTGGTGACATAAAATATATTGGAATAATTTGGTATTGGTGTTATGGTGGCCCAGTCAGATGTCAGTCTGTTTGGTGAATGGATGAAGGAGAGGGAGTGTGTTTTTACAGCTACACTACTGTACCTACCAAATAACATTATACCCTGCATCACACACACACACACACTCTCTCTCTCTCTCTCTCTCTCTCTCTCTCTCTCTCTCTCTCTCTCTCTCCCACCAACACCACCACCAACACCACCACCATTACCACCACCACCACCAACACCACTACCACCAACACCAACACCACGACCACCAACAATACCACTACCAACACCACCTCTACCAACACCACCATTACCACCACCACCACCAACACCACCACAACCAACACCACCACCACCAACACCAACACCAACACCACTACCACCACCACCACCCAACACCACCACCACCACTACTACCACCACCATCACCACTACCACCACCACCATAACCAACACCACCACTACCACCACCACTACCATCATCATCATCATCACTCACACGTTTGAGGTCAAAAGGCTTAAACTTGAGAAAAGAAATTAATCAGTTTAAGATCCTACACAACACAGAGCCAAGAGAACTACTGTGTGTGTGTGTGTGTGTGTGTTGTACAAAGGATGTATGTGTGTACGTTTCATGTGTCTGTGTGTGTATATATATGTATGTGTGTGTTTTCTGTGCGTGTGTGTGTGTATGTGTGTGTGTGTGTGTGTGTGTGTGTGTGTGTACGTTTCATGTGTTTGTGTGTGTATGTATACGTTTCTTGTGTGTTTGTGTTTGTGTGTGTATATATATATGTGTGTGTGAGTGTGCTGTATAAAGTATGTATGAGTGTGCATGTGTGTGTGTGAGCTGTATTAACTATGTGTGCGTTTATGTGTGTATGCCTGTGTACGTTATATCTCTCTATGTGTGTGTATGTATGTGTGTACGAGTATACGCCTTCTCTCCCCCTCACAGCGGCAACCCAGGATTCAACCCAGACGCCCCATACGTCAAAAAATAATGAGAACAAGTTTGGGTTATTAAGAGAGGAACCCATTACCTTAACTCTATTGGAATAATGGTTATGAATGGACCAGTCTCCATTTTTCCTTCAAGGGGGTAATTCACTTTTGTTTAATTGGAGTGCAATGATTTCTCCAAAGTATGTATGCCAGGAAACAGGACTACATGAACAAAAATAATGGTGCTCTGTTGCTTGGAATAGTTTGGAGGTATCATTTGCTCCAGAATTGCCAACACTGTACTTCCCCTTTAAAGGACCCTGAACAATCAAACATCCACCAACACTTTCCTTCCATCGTGCCAATAAATCAGTATCATATCAAAATATAATCATACAACAACACCTTACGTCAACTCAACCCTCTCAATTATTTATTATGAGGTGCTGCAAAATTATACACGTGTTGTTCTTTATTACCAAGATATTAACTACGATGGAAGGAAGTGTCGGTGTTTTTTCATTGTGGCTGTACACTCGTAATCCAAAATTTGTATCGAGGTCTTGTTGAAGTTTCGAATCATTTGATATACTAGTGAACCAATTACAACGTTTATCGTGTTTCATATTTGCTTGAGTTCCCTTAATACTCGACCAGACTATTCGAAGCAAGCCTGGATACATAATATATTGGATTGCGAGTGTACAGCTACAATCAAATATCCACTGACACTTTCCTTCCATCGTAGTAAATATCTTGGTGATAAAGAACAACACGTGTATGATTTTGCAGCACCTCATAATAATAATTGAGGGGGTCGAGTTGAGGTAAGGTGTTGTTGTATGATTATATTTTGATATGATACTGATTTATTTACACGATGGAAGGAAAGTGTCGGTGGTTATTTGATTGTGGCTGTACATTGGAGCGTCTTGATTCCTCCAACGTATGCCAGGAAACAGGACTAAATGAACAAGATTGATTATGGTGTGCCGTTGCCTGGAATAGTTTGGGGGAATCAGTTGCTTTCCCTTACATCTCTTCTTTCAGAGTTACCGCAAATGGTTAGCAAATTACTACAGAGTTTAGCATCAATGATCAAAGGTAAATAAACAATGATTATACAGTTAGCCTAGAAAATGTTGTTGAGTTGAGGGACCCTGTGATGTGGTCAGAAAATTGGAGATAGACGAGTCCTTGAAACATTGCCACGAAACACACACACCTTATAGGGTCGATTCCACAGTGGTATTTGTTTGTTAGCTTCCCAACCAACCACACTTGTAAGGCTTCATTATTTTAGGGTCAATTCCACAGTGGTATTTGTTTGTTAGCTTCCCAACCAACCACACTTGTAAGGCTTCATTATTTTAGGGTCAATTCCACAGTGGTATTTGTTTGTTAGCTTCCCAACCAACCACACTTGTAAGGCTTCATTAATTTCCAAAAGCTGAGTATCCACATTCATATAATCTATCCAACAGTAAGATGATGATCACTTTATAGGTTATTCATCAAATTCATTAATAATTAAGGGAAGGTTCTTTTTTTGGTGAATTGGAAGGTCTCTGATTCCTCCAAACTATGCCAAGAAACACAAGATCCCCTATTAGTACCATTGAGGGTGTCTGTTTTCTGGTATGGTTAGGAGGAATCAGTAGCCTTCCAATTTACCAACGAGACAACCTCCCCTTAAATAATTCACCCATAAGTCATTTATACGGCTAAGATTCTTTCGTTTGCGTGCTTACAAACCACTACCAACCACTGTGGAATCAACCAATATAGTGTTAATGGAAGGAGGTATATTCGTGGCATGGTTAGGAGGAATCAGAAGCCTCTAATTTTCATACACAATCACAGGGTCCTTAAGGGGGTGCGGGAATAGGGGGACAGGCTTGGGGGGGTTAGGGGGGTGCGGGAGTAGGGGACAGGCTTGGGGGTGTGGGAGTAGGGGGACAGGTTGGGGGGGGTTAGGGGGGTGCGGGAGTAGGGGACAGGCTTGGGGGGTGCAGGAGTAGGGGGACAGGTTGGGGGTGGGAGGATTAGGGGGGTGCGGGAATAGGGGACAGGCTTTCTATCCACCCCAAGCCTGTCCCCCTATTCCCGCACCCCCCAACCCCTCCCCCCCAAAGCCGGTCCCCTACTCCCGCACCCCCTTAAAATCTTCCTCTCCACATGTTCTAAATTATACAGAGGCTTTGCTTTCAACTTGTAACGTTATAATTGACTTTGGTCTCTAAAGAAGGAAAGGTGGAAGGAAGGGAAAATTAAATAAAGGAAGGATATGAGGGAAGATTGAAGGAAGGAAAGTAGAAAGGGAGGATAGAATGATGGAATGATGGAAGGAAGAAAGGGAGGAAGGAAAGGTAGAAGGATGGGATAATGAAATAAAGGAAGGAAATGAGGGAAGATTGAAGGAAGGAAAGTAGAAAGGGAGGATAAAATGATGGAATGATGGAAGGAAGAAAGGGAAGAAGGAAAGGTGGAAGGAAGGGATAATGAAATAGAGGAAGGAAGGAAGGAGTTGAGAAGATAGAATGATGGAATTATGGAAGGAAGTAAGTAAAGTAGGAAGGAAGGATAGAATGATGGAATGAAGGAAGGAAGAAAGGAAAGTAGGAAGGGAGGATAAAGTGATGGAAGGGAGAAAGGGAGGAAGGAAAGGTAGAAGGATGGGATAATGAAATAAAGGAAGGAAATAAGGGAAGATTGAAGGAAGGAAAGTAGAAAGGGAGGATAGAATGAAGGAAGGAAAGAAGGGGAGATAGAAGGAAGGGAGGATAGAATGAAGGAAGGAAAGAAGGGGGGATAGAAGGAAGGAAAGGTGGAAGGAAGGGATAATCAAATAAAGGAAGGAAATACTGGAGATTGAAGGAAGGAAAGTAGAAAGGGAGGATAAAATGATGGAATTATGGAAGGAAAGGTAGAAGGAAGGGATAATTAAATAAAGGAAGGAAAGAAGGGGTGATAGAAGGAAGGAAAGGTGGAAGGAAGGGACAATGAAATAGAGGAAGGAAGGAAGGAGTTGAGAAGATAGAATGATGGAATTATGGAAGGAAGGAAGTAAAGTAGGAAGGAAGGATAGAATGATGGAATGAAGGAAGGAAGTAAAGTAGGAAGGGAGGATAGAATGATGGAATGATGGAAGGAAGAAAGGAAGGAAGGAAAGTAGGAAGGGAGGATAGAATGATGGAAGGGAGAAAGGGAGGAAGGAAAGGTGGAAGGAAGGGATAATGAAATGAAGGAAGGAAGGAAATGAGGATAGAAGGATGATAATTATAATGGAAAGAAGGAAGGAAGGATAGAAGGAAGGGATGATAGAAGGATAGAAGGTAGGAATGATAGAAGGATAGAAGGTAGGAATAGTGGAAGGAAGGAAGGAAGGAAGGGAGAATAGAAGGATGGAATTAAGTAAGGAAAGAAGGAAGAACGAATGTATGTATGTATGAACGAATGTATGTATGTATGAACGAATGTATGTATGTATGATCTACAAAATGTATAATAATGATGATGTATTTTTGCATGTATGTATGTATGAATGTATAAAATATGTATGTATGAATGTATATAATATGTATGTATGAATGTATATAATATGCATGTATGAATGTATATAATATGCATGTATGAATGTATATAATATGTATGTATGAATGTATAAAATATGTATGTATGTATGAATGTATATAATATGTATGTATGAATGTAGATAATATGCATGTATGAATGTATATAATATGCATGTATGAATGTATATAATATGCATGTATGAATGTATATAATATGTATGTATGAATGTATATAATATGTATGTATGAATGTATATAATATGTATGTATGAATGTATATAATATGTATGTATGTATGTAGATAATATGCATGTATGAATGTATATAATATGCATGTATGAATGTATATAATATGTATGTATGAATGTATATAATATGTATGTATGAATGTAGATAATATGTATGTATGAATGTATATAATAAGCATGTATGTATGTATATAATATGCATGTATGAACGTATAAAATATGCATGTATGAACGTCAGTATAAGATGTATATAATAAGCATGTATGTATGTATATATATATTCATACACGTACCAATTTTAATAGTGACTTAATTATAACCAGTTCATGTAGAGAATTCACATTATTATCATGGCTGGACTTTTGAGTTGGGCTGTCAACACTGGAAATAATTTTAGATAATGAGGATTGAGAATACCTCGTTTAGAACATTTAATTAAGGGGTATTATTAACCACTTGGCAACCTCATCAACTAAGGTTCACATATTTATAAGGGGGTGCGGGAGTAGGGGACAGGTTTGGGGGGGGGAGGGGTTGGGGGTGCGGAAGTAGGGGACAGGCTGGGGGGGGGGGGGTGCGGGAGTAGGGAGACAGGCTTGGGGGGGGTTAGGGTTTTTTGGGGGGATGCGGGAGTAGGGGGAGGCTTGGGGGGGCTTAGGGGGGTTTTGGGGAGTGCGGGAGTAGGGGGACAGGCTTGAGGGGGAGTTAAGGGGGTGCGGGAATAGAGGACAGGCTTTCTACCCACCCCAAGCCTGTCCCCCTACTCACGCACCCCCCCAGTCCCCCTCCAAGCCTGCCCCCTACTACCGCACCCCCCAGTCCCCCCCAAGCCTGTCCCCCTACTCCCCGCACCCCCTAATACCCCCTCAAGCCTGTCCCCCTACTCCCGCACCCCCCAAGTCCCCCCCAAGACTGCCCCCTACTACCGCACCCCCCAGTCCCCCCCAAGCCTGTCCCCCCAGCCCCCCCCCCCCAAGCCTGCCCCCTACTCCCGCACCCCCCAAGTCCCCCCCCCAAGCCTGCCCCCTACTCCCGCACCCCCTTAATTAATCGTCAACTTTGGGTCTACACTTGCTCGCTACGGTACGAATAATTTTGACACAGATTGAAATATTTAAAATGTTAAGGGGGAAATTTTGTGTTTGTAAATCTGGAGCAACTGAATCCTCCAAACTATTCCAAGCAACAACAGAACAACACCATTACATTTGCTCTTGTGGTCCTGTTTGTTTCCTGGCATACTTTGGAGGGAGGACTCAAGGCACTCCAATGTACCAAAATAGAATTACCACCTTGATACCATAACACTGACCAATTCTGTGTGATTAATATAAAAATTCGTTCGCTGTGTGTGTGTGTGTGTAAGAGAGAGAGAGAGAGAGAGAGAGAGAGAGAGAGAGAGAGAGTGAGTGGTAAATGTTAGTATGAGAGTGTGTGTAATAAATGTTAGTGTGAGGTAAATGTTAGTGTGTGTGTGAGGTAAATGTTAGTGTGTGTGTGTAGTAAATGTTAGTGTGTGTGTGTGTGCGTGTGTGGTAAATATGAGAGAGAGAGAGAGAGAGAGAGAGAGAGAGAGAGAGAGAGACTAAAGGATTTACCCCCTCACCACCTCTTCATCTCTCCTTGGATCTTCTTTAATATACTCTATTTTCTTTACTGTGCTCTCTCTCTCTCTCTCTCTCTCTCTCTCTCTCTCTCCACACATGCACTAACAGTTACCACACACACACACACTCACGCTTTAAACACACACACACACACGCACACACGCACACACACACGCGCACACACTCTCGCTTACAACACACACACACTAACACACATTTACCAAACACACAAACACACACACACTAACACACATTTACCAAACACACAAACACACACAAACACTCTCTCTCTCTCTCTCTCTCTCTCACACACACACACACACACACACACACACACACACACACACACACACACACACACACACAAGCAACAATGGACTGCCTCAAGAAAGCAACACTGAAAAGAAAAAGATATGACCAGTCTGTGTTTCACCTTCCTCCCTCCTCAAAAAAAAGGCAGTCTCTCTCTCTCTCTCTCTCTCTCTCTCTCTTCCAGCCCTAAACATTTCCAGACCCCAACAACAGCAACACTTCCAGACCCAACACTTCCAGACCCAACACTTCCAGACCCAACACTTCCAGACCCAACACTTCCAGACCCAACACTTCCAGACCCAACACTTCCAGACCCAACACTTCCAGACCCCAACATTTCCAGACCCAACACTTCCAGACCCCAACACTTCTAGACCCCAACACTTCCAGACCCCAACACTTCCAGACCCCAACACTTCCAGACCCCAACATTTCCAGACCCCAACATTTCCAGACCCCAACACTTCCAGACCCAACACTTCCAGACCCCAACATTTCCAGACCCCAATATTTCCAGACCCCAACATTTCCAGACCCCAACAAACATACTTTCAGACTCCAACATTTCCAGACCCGAATCCCACCAACATATCCTGACTCCAGCAACAAAATTTCCAGACCCCAACACCACCAACAACAGAATTTCCAGACCCCACCACCAACATTTCCAGACCCCAACCACAACATTTCCAGACCCCAACCACAACATTTCCAGACCCCCACATCCATATTTCCAGACCCCAACCACAACATTTCCAGACCCTAACATCCATATTTCCAGACCCCCACATCCATATTTCCAGACCCCAACCACAACATTTCCAGACCCCACCAACATCCATATTTCCAGACCCCACCAACACAACATTTCCAGGAGAAGGATCTTAACAACAACATTTCCATAACCCAGCACTTCTAGACCTCAACAGCAACATTTCCAGACCCCTATAACAACACTTCCAGACCCCAACAACAACAGCAGCAACATTTCCAGACCCCACCAACATCCATATTTCCAGACCCCAACAACAACAACATCCATATTTCCAGACCCCAACAACAACAACAACAACATTTCCAGACCCCACCAACTTCCATATTTCCAGACCCCAACCTCACCAACATTTCCAGACCCCAACAACAAAATTTCCAGACCCCAGCTCTTCCAGACCCCAACCCAACCCAACCAACATCCATATTTCCAGACCCCCACACCCATATTTCCAGACCCCCACACCCATATTTCCAGACCCCAACAATATTTCCAGACCCCACCAACATTTCCAGACCCCTATAACAACATTTCCAGACCCTAACATTTCCAGACCCACCAACCACAACATTTCCAGGAGAAGGACGATGAGGACGATGTAATGTGGTGTAGGTGAGCCATGAGATCAGAAGACTCGGAGATGGCTGGTAGGCGCTGAGGAAGGGCTGGAAAAGGCCTGGAAAAGAGCTGGAAAAGGGTAGGAAGAGTGCTAGGAAGGGCTGGAAAAGGCCTGGAAAAGGGTAGGAAAAGGGTAGGAAGAGGGCTAGGAAGGGCTGGAAAAGGCATGGAAAAGAGCTGGAAAAGGGTAGGAAGAGGGCTAGGAAGGACTGGAAAAGAGCTTGAAAAGGGTAGGAAGAGGGCTAGGAAGGGCTGGAAAGGGTGTGAGAGGGTTAGAAAGAGCTGGAAAGGACTGGAAAAGGGTTGGAAAAGGCCTGGATAAGACTGGAAGAGGGCTAGGTAGGGTAGGAAGGGGTAGGTAATGCTGGAAAAGGGCTGGAAAGGGTAGGAGAGGGCTAAAAAGGATTGGGTAGAGCTAGAAAAGGCCTGAAAAAGGATGGAAAGGGTAGGAGAGGGCTAGGAAGGGCTGGGTAGAGCTGGAAAAGGCCTGGAATGAACTGGAAGAGTGCTAGGAAGGGCTAGGTAGAGCTGGAAAAGGCCTGGAAAAAGATGGAAAAGGTCAGGGATAAGGCTAATAAGACCTAGAAAGAACAGGAAAAGATTAACAAGGTTTAGTTAGAAAGGGCTAACATTAATAAGATCTGGTTTATAAGTTTACCAAGGGTTATTTAAAGGCTAAACAAGGTCTGGTAAGGTATAGATAAGGCCTACTGAGAGTGGAAAAAAAGGCAATATATATTTACAAAGGGTTATTAAAGGCTGAATAAAATCTGGTTTGGTATAGATAAGGACTAGTGAGAGTGGAAAAAAGGGCAATATTTAAGGGTTATTTAAGGGTTATTTAAGGGCTGAGATAGGTCTGGTGAGCAAAGCAGTGAGGTGTAAAGTATGGTCTGGAGGGAATATTGCATCATATCACTACTCTCTCTCTCTCTCTCTCTCTCTCTTTCTCTCTGTGTGTGTGTGTGTGTGTGTGTGTGTGTGTGTGTGTGTGTGTGTGTGTGTGTGTGTGTGTGTGTGTGTGTGTGTGTGTGTGTGTGTGTGTGTGTGTGTGTGTGTGTGTGTGTGTGTGTGTGTGTGTGTGTGTGTGTGTGTGTGTGTGTGTGTGTGTGTGTGTGTGTGTGTGTGTGTGTGTGTGTGTGTGTGTGTGTGTGTGTGTGTGTGTGTGTGTGTGTGTGTGTGTGTGTGTGTGTGTGTGTGTGTGTGTGTGTGTGTGTGTGTGTGTGTGTGTGTGTGTGTGTGTGTGTGTGTGTGTGTGTGTGTGTGTGTGTGTGTGTGTGTGTGTGTGTGTGTGTGTGTGTGTGTGTGTGTGTGTGTGTGTGTGTGTGTGTGTGTGTGTGTGTGTGTGTGTGTGTGTGTGTGTGTGTGTGTGTGTGTGTGTGTGTGTGTGTGTGTGTGTGTGTGTGTGTGTGTGTGTGTGTGTGTGTGTGTGTGTGTGTGTGTGTGTGTGTGTGTGTGTGTGTGTGTGTGTGTGTGTGTGTGTGTGTGTGTGTGTGTGTGTGTGTGTGTGTGTGTGTGTGTGTGTGTGTGTGTGTGTGTGTGTGTGTGTGTGTGTGTGTGTGTGTGTGTGTGTGTGTGTGTGTGTGTGTGTGTGTGTGTGTGTGTGTGTGTGTGTGTGTGTGTGTGTGTGTGTGTGTGTGTGTGTGTGTGTGTGTGTGTGTGTGTGTGTGTGTGTGTGTGTGTGTGTGTGTGTGTGTGTGTGTGTGTGTGTGTGTGTGTGTGTGTGTGTGTGTGTGTGTGTGTGTGTGTGTGTGTGTGTGTGTGTGTGTGTGTGTGTGTGTGTGTGTGTGTGTGTGTGTGTGTGTGTGTGTGTGTGTGTGTGTGTGTGTGTGTGTGTGTGTGTGTGTGTGTGTGTGTGTGTGTGTGTGTGTGTGTGTGTGTGTGTGTGTGTGTGTGTGTGTGTGTGTGTGTGTGTGTGTGTGTGTGTGTGTGTGTGTGTGTGTGTGTGTGTGTGTGTGTGTGTGTGTGTGTGTGTGTGTGTGTGTGTGTGTGTGTGTGTGTGTGTGTGTGTGTGTGTGTGTGTGTGTGTGTGTGTGTGTGTGTGTGTGTGTGTGTGTGTGTGTGTGTGTGTGTGTGTGTGTGTGTGTGTGTGTGTGTGTGTGTGTGTGTGTGTGTGTGTGTGTGTGTGTGTGTGTGTGTGTGTGTGTGTGTGTGTGTGTGTGTGTGTGTGTGTGTGTGTGTGTGTGTGTGTGTGTGTGTGTGTGTGTGTGTGTGTGTGTGTGTGTGTGTGTGTGTGTGTGTGTGTGTGTGTGTGTGTGTGTGTGTGTGTGTGTGTGTGTGTGTGTGTGTGTGTGTGTGTGTGTGTGTGTGTGTGTGTGTGTGTGTGTGTGTGTGTGTGTGTGTGTGTGTGTGTGTGTGTGTGT
>JAWQEG010004711.1:0-7500 GCA_033782935.1 Petrolisthes cinctipes | reverse complement strand
AGAAATTACATAAAAAAATAATATTTAAAAAAAGGCGAGGGTATCACACATTTGGATAGGAGGAACCTTTCAAAATATTATATGTTTTTTAATATTATTTTTATAATATTTTTTGGTATTTTTTAATGTCTATGTTATATCTATATTATTTTTGTTGCTGTTATTATTATTATTTTTAATGTTATCTTTTATGTTAATGATTATGCTATTATTTTGTTTTGCTGTTATTTTTTTATGTTATTCTAATTGTTATTTTAATGTTATTTTTTATGTCAGTTTAATTTTAATCTTAATGTTCTTCGTTTCCATATTTTAATTGTCATTATGATGTTCTTCTTTTATCATATTTTAAATGTTATTTTGATGTTATTTTTGTTCACACCGCTTAGCAAGAAGAAAAAGACGGAGACAATAATAATAATAATAATAATAATAATAATAATAATAATAATAATAATAATAATAATAATAATAATAATAATAATAATAATAATAATAATAATAATAATAATAATAATAATAATAATAATAATAATAATAATAATAATAATAATAATAATAATAAATAAAAATTATCTCTTAATTAAGGGACCCTGTGTGTGATGTAGTCAGAAAATTGGAGGAAACGAGTCCTTCAAATATTGCCAATTATTCTCCTACACGATCACACAGGGTCCTAAAATAACGGAGAAGTTCAGTGTTGGTAAATATGGAGTAACTGAATCCTCCAAACTATTCCAAGCAACAGGCCACCATTATTTTTGTTAATCTGTTCCTGTTTCCTGGCATATTTTTGGAGGACTCAAGATGCTCCAATGAAGCAAAATTAGACCATCCCCTGAAGGTGACTTTTTTTTTTTTTTTTTTTTTTTTTTTTTTTTTTTTGGTACATTGGAGTGTCATGATTCCTCCAAAGTATGCCAGGTAACAGGACCAGAAGAACAAAGATAATGGTGTTCTGTTGCTTTGGAATAGTTTGGAGGATTCAGTTGCTCCAGATTTACCAACACAAAATTTCCTCCTTAAAACCCCACGTCTCCTCTGAGTGTCAATTCCACAGTGGTATTTGTTTGTTAGCTTCCCAACCAACCACACTTGTAAGGCTTCATTATTTTAGGGTTGATTCCACAGTGATATTTGTTTGTTAGCTTCCCAACCAACCACACTTGCAAGGCTTCATTCATTATTTTCCAAAAGCTGAGTATCCACATTCACAAAATCTATCCAACAGTTAGATAATAATGATCACTGTATAGTTTACTCACCAAATTCGTTAAATAATTCACCCATAAGTCATTAACACGATAAGTCATTAACACGGCTAAGATTCTTTCGTTTGCGTGCTTACAAACCACTACCAACCACTGTGGAATCGACCCTGAGTGAAGAATGGAAGGAACCGAACCAACTATTTCTTAACTCTTATTCCAGGCCTTCTTTACCCAGTCTGAATAGTGAGAGGGTGAGAAGAGAGTGAGGGGGAGGGGGAGGGGGAGGGATTGAGGATGAGGGTATGGGAGTGTTTAGGGAGTGAGGGTGATGGGGAGTGAGTGAGTAGGGTGAGGGAGAGGGACTAGGAGTATTTAGGGTGAGAGTAGGGAGTTACTTAGGTGAGGAAGTCAGTAAGGCGTGACTTGAGGTTATTAAACGAAAATAATAATAATAATAATAATAATGATAATAATGATAATGATAATAATAATAATAATGATAATGATAATGATAATAATGATAATAATGATAATGATAAATTAATAATAATAAATAAATAATGATAGATTTATCATAAATAGAAAATTATAATAATAATAATAATAATTAATAAATAAGAGGCAACTAACTGGACTTAATAGTGTTGGTAAATCTGGAGCAAATGATTCCTCCAATTTATTCCAGGCAACAGGCTAACATTAATTTAGATAACCTGATCGTGTCTCCTGGCATACTTTGGAGTAATCAAGATGCTCCAATTTACCAAAAAGTGTTACCATACCCATATATGACATTCCAGCGTTTCCAGAGAAGTGTTATTGATATAAAAATGAATAACTTGGATAAATAACCGAGTGAAGATAATGAATAATAATAATAATGTAATTAAATAATAAATATATTAAGATTTAAAATAAACACTAATTAAAATGTTTCCAGAAGAGTAGAAATTATATGTATGTGTGGAAAAAATGCAAAGTTTAAAACAAATATTATTAAAAAAAAATTCCAATAAAGTAAAAATGATAATGTGTGTGAGGATTAAATGCTAAGTCTTACTCTTAGAATAAATACTAATTAGAATATGTCAAATACTGTAGAATTGATAATGTGTGTATGGAAAAAATGCAAAGTTTAAAAATAATACTAATTAAAATGTTTCCAGTACAGTATAACTGATAATGTGTGTAAGGAAAATAAATATGCTGTCTTAAAATAAATACTAAATAAAAATGTTTCCAGTACAGGAGAAATGTTAATGTGTGTGTGGAATAAATGATAATAATAACAATAATAATAATAATAAACTGTTTATTGGACATAGTGTGTGGAATAAATGCTAAGTTGGTTTGTAGAATAAATGCTAGGTTGGATTGTTTTGAATGATATGAAGAGCTGTTTAGTCCTTCAATTGAATGCCACAAATACTTATACTTATGGAGAGAAGGAGAGAGTTACGTGGAAGATGGAGGAGGAGGAGGAAGAAGAGGGGGAAGAGGAAGAGAAGGAGGATAAAGAAGTGGAGGAGGAAGAGGAAGAGGAGAATGAGAAAAGGAGAGTTACGTGGGTGATGGAGGAGGAAGAGGAAGAGGAGGAGAAGGAAGAGGAGGAGGAAGAGGAAGAGAAGTAGGAGGGGAAGAGAAGGAGGATAAAGAAGTGGAGGAGGAAGAGGAAGAGGAGAATGAGAAAAGGAGAGTTACGTGGGTGATGTAAGAGGAAGAGGAAGAGGAGGAGAAGGAAGAGGAAGAGGAAGAGGAGGAGGAGGAGGAGGAGGAAGAGGAGAAAAAGAGCTTTATTTGGAGGGAAAGTTGTTGGCCTGAAGAAGTTTGGGCCTTGCTCTCTTTCTCTCTCTCTCTCTCCCTCTCTCACTTTCTTTTTCGTGGTCTCTCCCTCTCTCTTTCTCTCTCCCTCTCTCTTCCTCTCTCTCTCACTTTCTTTTTTTGTGGTTTCACCTCTCTCTCTCTCTCTCTCTCTCTCTCTCTCTCTCTCTCTCTCTCTCTCTCTCTCTCTCTCTCTAGCAAAATGCTAGAGACAATCATACGAGATAAACTTACAAATCACTTAGAGGAAAACAACTTACTTAGAGACACTCAACACGGTTTTCGTAATAAACGCTCTTGCCTAACGAACCTATTAGACTTTTTAAATGACATTTTCAATTAATATGATAAGAGTAAAGCAGTAAACATAATTTATCTAGATTTCCAAAAGGCCTTTGACAAAGTTCCCAATAAACGCTTAATAACTAAACTAAAATCACACAGAATCCAAGGCGATACCATAAGATGGATAGAGAACTGGCAAAGAAACCGAAAACAATGCGTGGTGATAAATGGAAAATCCTCTAGTTGGACAGGCGTTACGAGCGGGGTGCCACAGGGGTCAGTTTTAGGGCCAATCCTATTCCTAGTTTACATAAACGACATAGACGAAGGCCTCTCATGCATAATATCGAAGTTTGCCGATGACACCAAAATTGCAAATATGCAAATACAGTACTCACTAATGCACAGACTAAAGAAATGCAAGATAATCTCGATAAATTGTCAAATTGGGCGAAAACTTGGCAAATGTCCTTCAATGCAGTTAAATGTAAATTGCTGCTCCACATCGGACATCATAACGTAGCAGCAAACTACTCGTTGAATGGTAAGCAACTCAAAAGCGTGGATCGAGAGACAGACTTAGGGGTAACAGTGTCAAGTAACCTAAAACCCAGTCAGCAGTGTACGGAAGTAATTAAGAAAGCAAATATTGCTTTGTTGGCAGAGCATTCGAGTATAAGTCTAAAGACACAATCCTCACTTTGTATAATTCATTGGTCCGTCCCCTTATGGAATACTGTGTTCAAGCCTGGTGCCCGTACTATCAGAAAGATATAGCAAAATTGGAACGAGTCCAACGTAGAGTTACTAAAATGATACCAAGTCTGAGAAATAAAACGTACGAGGAGCGGCTAAACGAACTAAATCTATTCCCATTAACACAACGTAGACTGAGAGGTGACTTAATCCAGGTATTCCAAAATAATCAAAGGCATAGATAATATGGACTACAGTAAATATTTCACTATCGACTAATCAAACTACACGAGAGGAAACGGTTGCAAAATCATAGGTAAATCTTTTAATTCGCACGAATCAAAGAATTTCTTTTTTAACCGAGTCGTCAACTTATGGAATGGGCTTCCCTGTAACGTAATAGACTGTAACACCGTAGACAGCTTCAAACGTCGCTTAGATAAACACCTTGCGTCTAATCCCCGACTTACATTGTTTACTAATGAATAATTTTGCTCATTACATGTGGCAAGTTAACCAAATTTACACTTACTTTCTATATTTCCTATAAAATTTCCTTGTGGAGTATTTCTGTCAACCCCACAAGGTTCCCATTCCTGACTTTATTTCCTGTACGGCTCAGGCCGGAGGGTGGGAGAGAGCCTTCTACTTTGCTATCCTTATCTACGACTATCACTGGGGAGTAATTCATTCTCTACCAGTAACCTTCAAATCAGGTCACCTCGTGTGGACCGTAAGGTCTGTTGTGGTCTGGGTTTATATGTAACTGTAACTCTCTCTCTCTCTCTCTCTCTCTCTCTCTCTCTCTCTCTCCTCTCTCTCTCTCTCTCTCTCCTTCCTGGTGTGTACAAGTTCAGGAAAGGGATATATTAAAGCTTAAGTCAGTGTGCATCACGTGTGTGTGTGTGTGTGTGTGTGTTCTCAGTGCTTGTTGAGTGTCCCGTCACACACTGCTGATATTTCTCGCACACACACTCACACACACTCACACAGGCATGCATTCATACATTTTACATACAAACATACTTGCATATATATACAAACACATACACACACAACCATTCTCTCTCTCTCTCTCTCTCTCTCTCTCTCTCTATATATATATATATATATAGTATATATATATATATATATATATATATATATATATATATATATATATATATATATTATGTATGTATGTATATATGTAATTGAATCGAACTCTATAACTAATATCACAAATTATAAATCACAAACTATTACAAAAACACAAACACAAATATTACACGGCCCGAAAAAAATTTGCAATTGAATTTGTACTCTGTCAAAATGAGAGCAAATAGTTTCATTACGAATTTGTTAGCGGTTTGTGAACGCTGGTAGCTAGTGATTTGATTGGTGGGTCAGGCCTCATTATTCCAAGTCCAACACCATACAGGGAACCAATACAACAACAATGTATTCCTAGGCAAGGTTATATAGGTCATGTTACCACTATCACTGACAATACAACACACACTTAACCTAACCTAACCTAACCTAACCACCATCACTGTCAATACAACACTCACCTAACCTAACCTAACTTAACCTAACCTAACAACCATCACTGTCAATACAACACTCACCTAACTTATAACCTAACCTAACCTAACCTACTCTAACTTAACCACCATCACTGTCAATACAACTAACCTAACCTAACCTAACCTAACCACCATCACTGTCAATACAACACAAACCTAACCTAACCTAACCTAACATATATTTTACCTAACCTAATCTAACCTAACCTAACCTAACCTAACCATCATCACTGTCAATACAACAAACACACGCACATGCTTACCAACACACCTAATGTAACTTTATCTGACCTAAATCTTACCTAACCTAACCTAACCTAATATAACTTTATCTGACCTAAATCATACCTAACCTAACCTAATATAATATAACTTTATCTGACCAAAATCATACCTAACCTTACCTAACCTAACCAAACCTAATATAACTTTATCTGACCCAAACCTTACCTAACCTAAACTAACCAAATATAACTTTATCTGACCTAAATCTTACCTAACCTAACCTAATATAACTTTATCTGACCAAAATCATACCTAACCTTACCTAACCTAACCAAACCTATATAACTTTATCTGACCAAATCACACCTAACCTAACCTATTATAACTTTATCTGACCTAAATCTTACCTAAGTTAATTAACCTAACCTTTAGCCAAATGAAAACTGACCTACATTAACATACAATACTATAATTATTCTATACTATAATTCTATAATTCTCTTGTTGGTGACTTGGAAGGTGTAAGATTCCTTCAGACTATGCCAGGAAACAGATGACTTTTTTATTTATTTTAACAAGGGATCTGTTTCGTGGTCATAGTTTGGAGGAATCCGTGTCCTTTCAATTTACCAAAAAATAGAATCTCCTCTTACTTAAAACCAATGTAGCCTAAACTTTGCCTACTTGAAAACAAAAAACAAAAAAATAAATAACTTTGCTGAATCAAACTTTCACAAAAAACAAAACTACTTACGAGACTAAACTTACCCTCACCTAAACAACACCATTTTAATATCCCAATCTGAATTATTGTAAAGAATGTGTGTATGAATGTTTTTTTTTTCTTGAACTAGAAATATATAGTCCATTTTCATCCAACCACCAACATTTTATTATCCCAATAGAATTATTGTAAAGGATGTGTGTGTGTGTGTGTGTGTGTGTGTGTGTGTGTGTGTGTGTGTGTGTGTGTGTGTGTGTGTTTTCCTTACCAAGATATCAATAGTCATCCTCACCCAAAAAACAACATCTTATTAACCCAATCAGAATTATTGTAAATGATGTGTGTATATGTTTTCTCCTGACCAAAATATAAATAGTTAGTTAAATTCTCTGTTGCATGAGAGACTTGGGAAATATCTTAGGTTGGGGTTGGACTTACTGTAAAGGATGTATGTGTGTATATGTTTTCTTCTGACAAAAATATACACTAGATAATTAGTTATTTCCTGTGTCGTGAGAGAATTGGAAATGTCTTAGGTTGAGTTGAACTTACTGTATGTAAAGAATGAATGTATATATGGTGTTTTCCTGACCAAAATATAAATAGTTAGTTAGTTTCCCTGTAGTATGAGTTACTTGGAAATATCTAAGGATTGGTTGGGCTTCCTGTATGTAAAGAATGAATGTATGTATATGTTTTCCTGACCAAAATATAAATAGTTAGTTAGTTCCCTGTAGTACCTATAGACTTAGGAATATCTAGGGTTGGGTTGGACTTACTGTATGTAAAGAATGTATGTATGTATGTGTTTTCCTGACCAAAATATAAATAAATAGTTAGTTAGTTCCCTGTAGTATGAGTTACTTGGAAATATCTAAGGATTGGTTGGGCTTCCTGTATGTAAAGAATGAATGTATATATGTGTTTTCCTGACCAAAATATAAATAAATAGTTAGTTCCCTGTAGTATG